>DWAJ01000282.1:0-38024 GCA_018238005.1 Eurema mandarina
AAAGGTGGGCTTTGGATGACAAGTACAAGCATGTTCGTGTAAGGAAAATTATAGACATCGCTTACTTATGTCTTGCAGTCTTACAGTAAGAGATGGAATGTTAAATTGAGTGAAAGAAGAAACAAGAAAAATGGAATATCGGATGCAAGAGAGTGGGAGTGGCAATATGATATGCCGACCTTAAAACAGGGTTATCAAGACGCAATGACATCTTGGATGATCGCATTATTTGACGCCTATTTATTATAAGATATTTACTTCTTCAAAATGAATCAATCAGACACATAACTCAGTTTTTAAAATAAGTATTACAAAGAAATTGCAATCTTTATTTACAAATATAAAAAAAAAATGTAGCTAATCACTATCAATTAATAATTAATAAACAGATTAACAGAAAGTAAAATACGATATACAATCCCATATAAAAAGTATAGGATTGAACTGTAGTCTGACGTCACAAAAACAACCATAGTATTGGCTTACTATTGGGTGGGCAAGGACATTTCCGATGGGACATAAATTTTGGCACTATCTTGCGTTACGCCTGTATGCACGAAACCTGTGTTTATCAGCTCAGGAAAGCTCACCCTGCGGACGCAGTCAGACCTAATGTGTCTACGATAAGGTTCAGGGTAAGGATATGACGTAATTATACACGATTCTGATCCTTCGTTTAAAGGAATTTATTAAATAAATATGAATTGAAAATTTTCGAGCTGGACGGAATATTTATTTGCGTAATGGATCTTTGATACTGTTGCATTGTAATTAATAAAATTAATACAATGCAACAGTATAAAATATAAAGTTAATATTGATATATTCTCTTTATTTTATACTAACTATGCATGTTATTCACATTTACTGCTACAGTAATTGGCAATCGCAAATAATGTTGGTAGCTAGCTAGTTATTGATAAAAGCATTCAAATATTAGAACAGAAGTTCATTAGATCCAGAAAAAGGTACACATTCACTGACTAATAATGCAAGTATATTTAAATAAAATTTTAACAAAATAACGATTGACATTAGTAAACAAATGCATGTTTAATTACATTAAGGATTTATTCAGAGTTTCAATTATCTCCCCCGAATAAATGTAGCAATGAAACGATTAGTATTCCTCCACTGGAAAAAACCTAAAGGAAAGTCAGGAAAATCTTTTGAATTGTTTTGCGCGGCTCATTAGCTGGGTAATTAGTCGTTTTCCTGCAAAACAAGAAAATGCTAAGTTTATTGACATCTATATTAACGTTTCTCTTTGGTGCAGTAAAACCTTTTTGGAGCGGACAGATTTTACGATTGTTAAGTGAGGAATGTTATTTGAAATACGAAATTGTTTATGAGTAAACCTTTTTGTATTTGTTGCTTATTTAGAACATGATTGTTTTTTTTTAAATATTTGGTTTTGATTCTTTATTATAAAACAAACGAATCTAAATATTGTAATTGATATAAATTTCCTGTCATTTATACAATAACAAATCTCGTTATTTTCAAACATCTGTTATACGCGTTTTAAAGTATTATATCTGTGCATTGTGCAACCCTACCTGAATTCGCAGAGCTGAATCCATTAATAAATTGACAAAAGATTCGAATTCATCGTCAAACCAGGATCGTCATTCTCATTGTGTGATACTGATGCACAAGTCGTGTTCTCTGAAATACGTTGCCATTCCTTTTTCAAAACGTTACTCTTTTCAATCTTATCTGGGACGTTGCACAGATAAAATAAACTGAAACACAGATTAAAGTTGAAACATTCTTTATTTTCAACCAGCTTTCGTCCACATCTTTCCTTCGGGAGTGCTACGCTTTAGGTATTCGCTTTTATTAGTTTGTAAACTGTAAAGCAATGGGACTCGTGTATTATGATTAGTATTAAACGCATAATTTTAATCCTCAATATCTTTAAATCTATACATATAATAAAAACGTAACAAGTCGCTGTCTGTACATGGAAGATATATGAGAAAAAATATTATAGGAGACCTTTATTAACGCAATAGAACCCAAAACAATGATTTTTGGAATTTTTGTCTGTTTGTTTGTGCACGCTAATCTCAGATGCGTTCAGAGGTGGGCTTTTCAATGATATATTGTGGTAAGTAAGTAAGTAGCACTTAGCTGAAGGGTTTGATTCATGTCAATCGGTTGATAAATAAAAAAGTTATGGCAATTTAAAGAATCACGTTGAACTTGCTGAAAGTTTGTTGGCACGGGTTATGTATTTTGTATTATAGGATAGTTTGTTTTAAATTAATACGTGATTATAGTCAAAATGATTAAAAAGTTCTTCAATATGTTCAAAAATGCTGCCCACAGTCACTTTCTTACGCGGGCGAAGTCGTGAGCACAGCTAGTTATATATAGTTATAGAGCATAGCTAGTTATATAAAAGATAGACAGACGGGTTTGTTACAACAATTATAACTCGATATCGGCTATGAATTTGTTCCCGTCCCGAATAGCAGAATACATCTTAAAAATAATCAAAACTTTATAAGGGGTCTAAGTTTATATGAAAGTCCCCGTCAGTCCGCGGAAGGAGTCGCGGGCACCATCTAGTTCCTTAATATACCAATTAGTTAGCGATAGCCTTTTTATATCAATGGTTATGAATGCTAAATTAAATGAATTCATCAGGGTTCAAAACTACTTAAAAAAAATTTGCTCTAGTAATTAATGTTGTTCGTTATATATTATTAAAGTAAGCTTTAATATAATTAAGTGGTCTTAGAAAAGTAATAGCTATCATTTATTTATAATAAACTATTTCATGCAAGCCAAGCGACATGTTGCATTATTTCGGTTGATTTATGATCATCCTCCACCGACATTAAGTCTCGGAGATATATACTTCTACTAACGTTTTCATAGACATTGTATAGTCTACAAAAGAAAATTTACACTTTCAAAATTACAATCATATCGAAAAATATACAGTCGAAAATATTGAATAAATAAGTGTCTCGTTGAAAGAACAAAATAATTAAATGATAGTATTAATCATTTTTAAAATAGAGAAAACATCAATACAATTAAATAAAAAAAAATGTTTTAATAACTACGTTCAATTTCTTTAAAAGACAGACCTTGAAATTATAAATGAAATTTCTTCTTTACTTAAGAGACTAGGAAATTATAATTAGGGAAAACAATAACTGCGCCGCTTAATTAGAAAAATAACATCAAGAAGCATCATTTATTTTTAAACGAAAATTCGTAGATATCCTTCAGTGAGCCTTTAATATCTTTAAGTGGTAGCTCTATTTCGTATTTTGTTTTTAGATTTTGTGTTTGCTGTTTTACCCGCGTGTTTTCCGCTAAAGGGACAACACCGGGATATTTTTCTTATCCAGGACTAATCTTCCATTCCACACATAAGCCAAATATTTTCAATAAGTTTTGTAAGAAAGAGTAGTGAAAATCATTATACCCAAACATTTGGTATTTAAAATATTAATGATTTGATACTTTTTCTATAAAAGCCTATTTATATCCTTATATTTATTTTAAGAACAAAACATGGAAAAAATATAACTCGTATATAAAAGAAAAAAACACAGATTTCACAAAACAAAATAAAAGTCATTCGAAAAAAATTAAAGCAAAATATTTATATATTTATTTTAAGAGAAAATAAAGGCAAAAGAAATAAGCACAGCCTGGCTGGAATAGGCGAACTCTCCGTGTTATGATGCAAAGTTGTAACGCTTTCGCTTTTGGAATGAAAGTTAATAAGAAAGGTCTAACAGAAATTTGGATTGTCCTTGTTATAACAAGACTAGACATTGCTTTCATACTTGACACCAAATAGTTTTTCTAGATTTTTTTTATAATTATATACCTTTTTTTAGAGTTCCGGACCCAAAAGGTAAATACAGAAACTTATAACTTCGTTGTTATGTCAGTTCGTCTGTTCTTCTATCACCAGATTGTATCTCATAAATCGTTATTCTCAGATAGTTGAAATTTTTGCAGCTAGTTACTAAAAACAAAGTAAATTTTTAAACAGATTTAAACAAATTAAATCTGGGAGTTTGAGCTTATTTTTCATAAAAATGTAATGACAAAATCGTAGTATAAAACAAAGTCACTATCCGCAGTCTGTCTGTCCCTATGTATGCTTAGATCTTTAAAACTACGCAACATTTTGATGATAATATACCACTAGTTAGAAAGGTAGTTTTATTTTATTTTTATTTTTTATTTTAAATTCCTGTGTCCAAAGAGAAGAACCCGCAAGAAACTGGCATTTATCAAATGGCTTGAAATGTTCTATAAAAATGTTCTGTCAAAATAATTTAAATTTAGAACTAGTTATTTTCCTCTATCACCAGTGTTGTAGTAACAGGACGAGTGTTCCATCTAAGAGGTTGGTGAAAGAGCCAATCGCGAGTCGCTCGCGTCGCCACAGATAATGCACGATTTGCTCCGCCATGTTGGCGGCGCGCCAGTCCCCATTCTTTGAGCTTTACACCACTATTCCATTATCCTAATAGAGGTTTGTACATTATATGCTGCATTCTGCCTTAATGAATGTGCACCTACGACATATTTATTACGTACAATTTTAGCTGTGAATTTTAACGACCTTCCCGTTCTTGCTGATATCTCAAAGCTTCCTTCGCTATTTGGCAGTAATATTTTCACATAGCTCGAATTCTTATCTAGGACGTTAGTTTACAATGACGTTATAATTTTTGGCATTGTCTTTGATCAACAGACAATTTGAGAACGAGTTGATTCTCAGGTTGTAGAGTAAATAGCGATCTTATGTGTACGCGATAGAGTCGTATTTCCGTAAAATGCCCCATTAACTTGTGGGAATCATGTTTTCAGTGAAACAAATCGGTTTGCGGCCAGCGGCAGGCGGGTGTGTAGTATGTACCTGTCTTCTAACTTCCGTACAGCAATTTTGAAACGTCATCTTATGTTATAAATGGAAATTAATTTTCATCGCTCTACATACAAACTGTTACGTCGTAGACGAAATGTTTTATGTTACACGGCTAGTTTCAAAAGTTAATAAACAAAAGGTAATGGAAATCTGAAGTATTTAAATTTTTGGTTGGAGCATGAGGCTTATTGATTGGATAAATATGATCTTGTTGTACTTATATTTAAAGTAAATCTAAGTTAAATTGTAAATTTAGTATTTTATCAAAAAAGAGCGCTTCTCGCCTTCAAACCTTAAAGTTTTTATGTTAATTTATACATGTTTCTTTTGTTAAGTAATGAAAAAAATTAAAGAATACTTTTATTTAGGGTATATTGTGAAGTCGATGTTAATTTAATCATGACGTTCCCCGGCTGGTTAGATTAAAAGAACAACGAAAATTTAAAATGAACGGACATAATACGCCCTGCCAAGTCTGATAAGGGTCCATTGTAGTCGATTATTGAATTTAACAAGTAATTATTAACCAATAAGCTTAATCCCTAAATTACAAAAGGGTTTCGGGTGGAGAAAATACGACAAAGAGGTCATTAGTAATACCGATATTAAATATTTATGGCTATTCTGCTTAAACTCATTGAGAAAGCGTTTCTCCAAACAGGGCTAATGGCAAGATGATTAAAATTTAAGGATTCCTTGAGGCGCTGGAGACAGCTGAATTCCGTTATTTGTACAAAGACTGGGGTACAATTTAAGGAGAATCTTATTTATATTAATATGGATTTTGATATAAAATGTTTTGTATGTATTTATATCTTTAATTATGAATATCTATAATACCACATTTGGAAAATATGTTGTCTTAGTTTTATAGCAAAAAATATTAGTACTACCTTTTTTATATTTTATTACTTTATACTATTGAACAGAACATTCGTTAGAAAATTAATTTCGACCATGAATTGAAAGTTCATGATTTAAAATAAAAAGAAGGGAATTAAAGACTTTTACAAAAAAATTTACACGAGATAATTAATATGAAGGATACCTTTTGGGATATTAATACTAAGTTCTTAGGAAATAATATAAATTGTCGCCTAAAATGGTAACTGAACTTTTCTAGGTTTTTACGTTAGACATTGATGTTCTACAATGCCTGAAAAATTCACCCAACAATATTTTATATAAATTTAATATATATTTTATAACAGGTAGGTATATAGGTAAGCTTTTACGACGAAGACTCTAGTGCTTCCTTGGATCAGTTCTGACAAGTTTACAAGATAAACAAGCTATATATTTTCTTGGTATAAATCCTTTGGTATCTCGTAACAAATGTATCGCCACGCACAGCGAGGCTATGAAATGAACTATCTGCATAAATTTGCAGTTGACCCTGTTATTACTAACACATACAAATTTATACAGGCAGTCTAGCCGTTATGTATTGTGGGAACGATTTCCAACGTATACTGGACTATGTTGGAACAATATATGGGCTTATTTGTAACGAAGTATAGCTATACTATCGTTTGTGACAATTATTTAATTGTATGTATATGTCGCGTCACGAATGTTTAGCGCTGGACGAGAATAGCTGCGCATCGGTAGAATCGCGCTCGTAATTGACGTATTGGTGCGAGAAAGACAACACGACTGGGGAATCAACGCTCGCGCACCCGACGATCACGCGCCCCGCGCGCCGTTCCCTTGCCTCGATACCTACCTTATTTTTGACTTCTGCGCAGGTTTCGTTCAGCGCTAAAGATTCGTGACGCTACTTTTACGAGTCATCTATCAAATGGCTTAGAATGTTCTATATAATACTAGCTGTCCCAACGCGATTTCGTTGACGCTGTACCTATCCTAATCGAAACCTTATACCCTAAACATATTTTTTGCTTAAGAACCGTCCTCATACATCCTCATTTATTATATTCTAAAAAAATAATTATGTAAATCGTTTCAGCTGTTGTCGAGTTATGCGCTTACCAACACATTTTTCGATTCATTTTTATCTAATAAGATTATTAACATATTTGTAGGTGCTTGTCTGTTTGAATGCGCTAGTTGAAAGGGTTTAGTTTTATTTAGAGTATATGAAATACATAGAAATCTTGAGAAATTTTTATGTTAAGTATTTAATATGAGGCTAAATTGGTTAATGATAAGCGGGGGAAACCGCGGTTCCTAACTAGCATCAAATATTTCGCAAACAGAAACTGAGGTAGATTGAAATTCAAATGTATCATGTTTTTATAGCTCGAAATTAAAACAGTTTCAAGGCAATTCACCTCTTTCCCTTTATCTCAAAAACTTTCAGGCATGATTAAAATAAAAACCACAAAATATAGCCCCAGTTTTTCATATTTTCACACATAGCCTCGGGGAAAATCTAAACGAAAATTCTAAGACTTTAAATTCCTGCAGGAAAAGCGAAATATCCGTGAAGTAATGAATTTAGGGCTGCCACAACAATATTATATATTTAATAATTTAAACTATTTATTATTTAATAACTATATAAAAATATGATCATTCTATACTTTGCGTCTTTAATGTCATATCAATATTAAATTGATAAAAATATATTCAATCGACATCTACATAGTATAAAATCACATTTTATACTTATATACCTTGAAAACATTATTTAAAAAATTTAAAATACTTAGTCAAATGACAATTATAATTGATTGTCGCAAAAAAGAGCACTTTTGTATACCTAGGTATGGTCATACGTAGTTATAGTGCATATGGTCATCACGGAAAAGTGTGCGAATGTACTCGGGACCTTAACTGCAGAAGGTCTTTTCCGCGAGGTCCATGGGTATCCTAAGAAGACTCCCACTATAAAAAAGGTAACTATAGTTTTCTTAATTAAATCTTATTTCGCGCATATCAATAACATATCGCCGAGTCGCATTAAGGCACTCCTTCATTGAGCCTCGGCTCTTTTGACCAGCTCCGCTAGCACAGCGGTCATTAAGCAAGGCTAAATTAAGTGCCGCTTTGTAAAAGCACCGCGCATAGACCACTCCTGCAAAGACCGGCTTGCATTTCAATTTTTTTCCTATTTTTTATTTTCTCTAAAAGCTTTACACAGAAACTGCGAGTTCAATTAAAAATCCTCGTTTCAGCCGGTATTCTTTAATAGAGTTGATTGTTCAATTCACATATTTTTGACGATGTTCTGTATTTAAAGCGGCAAAACGTTTTCGTAAATGCCATTGGGAAGCGTGATTCGTTTATATTTAGATATTATGTTTTCGTTTGTGTTTTGTTTTATGGATAAATAATTTTGGCTTAAAAGTTTTTTTACATTACATTTCTTTGCTGCTATTCTTTCTAACTGACATTTGGCGCCAATTCCAAAGGCACAGATAATCACAAATGTTACCAGATTCATTGGACTATTGGATTGAAACATTCGATTGTAAAAAAGGTCGTACACATAGAAATGTAAATAATAAGGTGTCGTACACATAACTATTAAAAAACAATTTTAGTTTAGTAAAATTAACTTTACATACAAAAAAAATACAGCCGTTGGTTCTATAAACTACATAAAACTTTTAGTGTTTCTAAAATTCTAGACTACGCAATACATATTGTTGAAATAACCCTCTAATTAACTAATGTACGTTCCTATATTTTACACAGCGTTAAGTGAAAAGTTAGTAGGCGCTTTATTAAACAAAATATATACCTACCTACCTACTATAACAAAGTGGAGCAAACTTTGTTATATGAACTTGTATTTTGTGATACATCATACAATAATCCTTTACATCTACCATCTGTTCTTCATTACTTATTCATTGAACAATAAAGCGCGAAGTTTTAGGTGAAAACTCGTCTTTATAATTATTACGCTACACGTATGTAGACGTAAATATTTACTTCTATGTATGCAATTATGATTAAAGATTTAAACATTGTTTTTAGTATGGATTAATATACGTCTTATACTTATACTTCTTTATTAAATAAGTAAAGATTGTGAATTGATATAAAGTATTATTACAACAAAGCTAAATCGTTCGGATGTATCATAAAGTATTATTTTTGTGTGTTTATACAATTTTTGGTTGCCTGGTAGAAATCACTGACTGATAAGACCGCTATTTACATATACTAATGTACTTCTTGATATCTGTTTACTTTTTGTTATTTGTGATTTTGGTATATGTAATAAAGGATAATTAATAAATAAATATAATTATTATTATCTTAATCAAGAACGTACTCCGAAATACCTCAAAATTTTTATGTTTAAATAAAGAGTCAATAATAAATTTGCAATGATATTAATAATGTAAAGTAATACCAGCGATACGATTAATGATTATTGTAATATTAATACACGTTATAAATACTATTATTGCATAGGAGTTTCTTGCCGGTTCTTCTCTGTAGAAACTGCCTTCCGAACCAGTGGTGAATAGTTATTTTTGTAATATCATGAGAATTCAAAAGTATAACTATCTAACCATTGAATAAATAGAAGATAGGTTTGACTTTAATTTTGACTCTTTTTATAATGATAATGATATTACATGCCTTGTTAGAACGATAAATTTCAATACAAGGTATAAAACAAAGTCGCCGCCTGTCTGTCCCTTTGTATGCTTAGATCTTTAAAACTACGCAACGGATTTTAATGCGGTTTTTCTTAATAGATAGAGTGATTCTTAAGGAAGGTTTATATGTATAATACATGCATAATATATGCGAGCGAAGCCGAGGTGGGTCGCTGGTATTTTAATAAGTAAGTCGTTAATATTGTATTTGTAAACTGCAAAGCCTCGTTAGCGGCGGTTCGTAATATATTAATTTAATAAACGTAAAATCCGAGGTTTACCGCAGGTTGTACTGATTGTGTATCGAAATACCTTCATTTTAAATAAAGGATAGTTTAAATTCCTTTATATTACTTTTCGTATGAATAATTCTAATGAATTTGACACAATGGCAATTGTAGATCCAATATAGTCAGGCTTTGGAGCATTGTCATTAGGAGGATATATCATAACCTTTATAAATAATCTTTCATAAGATGTCATCCTGCGACATCTTTTCATAGAATTGTTTTGCATCGTATCCTTGATATCTGATCCCTCTTATGCTCATTATTTTAGATTTATTTGAACACAAAGAAAAATACGGTAATCAGATTATAATTACAACAGCAGTATGCGCTCGCACGGGTTATTGGACAATATTCTTATCCTGAAATATGTTACGTAAGAAAATTCTAACATTATTTGCAGTAAGCAAAAATTTCATAAGAGAATTTTTCGTCCCCCGCTGAATTCCAAGAGCATCAACTTCCTTAATATTTGCTTTAGACTCAATTACGAGTTGGGTTTGAGAAGCCTTTCTTTGAGGGGATCCATTATCTCGAGTAGCTTCATACTTTTTGTAATAGATGTGCTCTTGGCCGTTAGGGTCCAAATTAAGTGGCTCTCCGGAACAAACGCCTACGTGTAAACCACTCGGTCTGCAGCGAAATGCGGTCGCATTCCACTTTTTCCATCTTACTTCACTCTCAATTGCTGCATTAAGAGCAGATTTATGTGGGGCAACTTTTGTATTTATTTTTTCTAGTTTTCACCCGCGAACAGGGTTGTGCACGAGAAATGTTCGTGTAACGTTCGGTCGCTCATTTTGCTGTTTAGTTTTAAGTTTATAATAATGTTACACTTTTTTTAATCACTTAAATAGATTGTTATAAGTAAAATATACAATTTCTGATTCATATTACTATAGTTTGATTTGAAATAGTAAAGTAACTGTAGTAATGAAATGTATGGAAACTTCTAGAACAATGCTCAACAAACTTTAAATTGGAGTAAGCTGACAATTTACGAAATGCTTAAAGTCCTTTTCTGCTGCATAGCTGAAATATTTGCTCCGTACTTCTGGTCCCATTGGTTAAGAGGCGAAACATTTTAAGGAAGCAACTTTTAGCAAACTTATCTGAATCTTATTGAAGCCAACGAGTCGCTTTCGACAAAGTTAGCGTTTTGGAATCGAGTTAAGATCCATTAACTATTCGTGGTTTAATTTTCTCCGAGATGAGGTTTTAATACCACTTTTCACAAGTTCGTTTCATAACATTTTGTAGCTCAATTGCCTTTTGCTTTTACTTTATATAATCTAAGTATTGTACCTGTAGCTGTGTAATTGGCTATTTGAGGATCGAACATCAAAGGAACCATTTAATGGACAAAGTTCATTTACGGTCTCAGACACTAGACGTACTTTCATCGCCCACTCAATCCAATATCTTAGACTCTAAGCGGATGAATTCCTAAGTAAGCTTTCCTTATACATCTATCATAGTACTTATGATATTAGCGTTAACCTGCGTCAAGCATTTCATAGAATTTAAACTGCTGTTAGCATTTTAAAGCACATTAAATATAGCTTTTCTAAGATATTATGAAGTACAAGTGAAACACATGATGATACAGTACTAGAATTTTATAATAAAATGATTGATCTATTCATGCATAATTTTCGAAAATAAATGTGAATAATACGTAGCTAATAGTTCCTAGATACATATATAATAACATCAAATTATCTAAGGTCGCTTAGATAAGACTTAGCTAATCGTTTTGTAATAGCTTGACAATTTAAGTGTTCCTAATTCTAGCTTAATTGAATAAACATACCAACTTTGACTGGGACTTTGAATCACACAAAATACTTGTAATCGGATCTACATATATTCTGTATACATATTATATTCTCTATTATCTTTAAACTTCCTAATTCATTCACAACATGGGTTATTGTTACAAGTTCGTGTAGCCGTGAGCACGGTTCGTCATAGTTGGGATCAAAACAATCTCTCCCAATATTTATGTTTATCAACGTTTATTATTCGGAGGTAAGCTCGCTCACCTGGAAGAGCCCTTTTACCTTAATGCCTGCTTGAGTAAGTCAGATTATTGAGATTCTTTTACTAATGGAGTTAATTTTATGTATGATGTTTATTTGACATTTTATTTATTGTGCCTGAATAAAAACCTAATAATAATAAATAATTTATACATAGAAATATCATATAAATAATTTTACGTATCTCACTATATTTTTTATAAATAAAATAACACACATCAAATACAGCTGCAAAACGTCATTTTTTCACTGGTTCTACAATATTTTAGAAATGTTTATAGAACTAAAATAATAAGGTTTTAGGTCACTTCAAAAACATTACTGTACAAAAATGTTGCTCGTAGGATCATAGGAAATAAGTCAAATTAGACCTCAATATAGTTATTTAAGAAACTTGTTTTAAAAAAATAATTGACAACAGACCACGTACGCTGACCGCCTTTATAAAATATAAAGTAATCAATACTTATTTAGAAGACCTTAACAAATTTCCTAACGTATTTTTGAATATTCGATCCAATAACAGTCATGAATAATGAAAGCATACAGTGTATCAAGATTGCGGCCGTAATTCGTTCATTTTCCCCCGTGTATAATTATCGCGAGCGTCTCTCCATATTGTCAGTACCGATATTTCTCCCCGTTATTATTTAAATATACTCATCTTACGCTGAAATCACACGTCGTACGTTTAGCTTTTCACGTCTAAATACACTGGGACTATTATTCTTGGCATAATTAATAGAGTACTTAGCGTCTGCTAAAATCACTGTTGGAGCTACCTATTACCGTATTTTACTGCAGTGCTAATTGTTAATTTCCTTACGTATCGTTTCGTATTTCCTAGAATAGGAATAAATAGACCCACTGTTAGTTCATGTGAGAAGTAATATTTCTAATTGTTAATAGTATTAATAGCTGTAATTCTCTTTCTTAAATTTGATTTGTAGCAAAACGTTGGATCAAATTTTCTAAACACAACACTTTTCCATAAACATTGGATTCAATCAGCGCAAATTACGGGGAACAATTTAATTTATCACATGTAGAATCGACCGAAATCACAGCGAAATGAATAATAGATACGCGACAGGCATTTGAAACGTGAGAGAACTCGGAATGTTGCGTAAGCAAATAATTTATCAAAGTCACGTCAACTAGAGTACGCTAAAAGCGAGCGAGAAACACCTTTTTCAGAAACTTCCGCTGATCAATCCATATGTATATGTGATTGATGCTCCCTTTATAGCTGTTCCTGATTGATGAAACAAATTCGGTTACGCTGAGTTGACCGTCTACGGTTGAGGCTTGAAGGATCCCGATAACTCTATTAGGCCCAAAATGGATCGCCTGTTTGGAGACCGTAACAACAATTTCGACTAAATTGAAAGAAGATATGTAAGAATTTAATCTGATTGATATCCGTGGCTGGAGCGCTCTCCATCCATTTGATAATTCATTTGAACAACAAACTTAAATATGTTGTAATAATTGTTGTTGTGAATACATTTTACATTTTATTTCAATTAATAATTTCATCATCAAATGATGAAATTCGTTTCATAACTATCAGGAACTTAAATTATTTTTATTTGATTTATGATTTGTATTGGATGTATCATCATACGGCATACTATTGACCGCCGAATTAAACTTCTGTTATTTATTATAGCATCAAAAAACATTATAATTTGACTTCATTTTTAGTTACTGTATAAACATTCCTATCTTCTACAGACCTTTAGACAAGGTTTATCCTAAAAACCAACGATATTTAAAAAATCTTTTTTTTTTTCAATCCAAGAATTGATTAAAATCCTTTGCTTATAATATTTAATCGTAACCCACAAGGATAAAGCGAACAGTATTTATTTACTTAGTAAAGCTTTTAAGGTAATAATATTTATTTAAGTTTAACGTTTTTCGTTTTCTTCGTAAGAAAATTCGGCTACAGATTTGTGAAAAAGAATTGTTCTTTGGTAATATTTGTACATTGCCTAGGCAGTCTTGTAAGTGAATCTCTTGTCAGTGTGGTAAATACATATGTTTATAATAACAAAAGCTTATTCATAAGGGTATTTTTATGGCTGACACATAAGAACAAAACTATGTAAATCAATAAATATAAATTAGGAAAAATTTTCTCTATACACTTAACCCACGGTCTCTTTAAAAAAAAACAATCATCATAATATTTACACAATACGAAAACAAGAAACGGGTAATAAAAATGTATCGGGCTTGAATAAACAAAGCAAACTATTTTTGGAAACAATAATACCCCTAGATAAATAGCAATGTGACAGAAACGCCCCTCCATGGAGTTGATACAAATGTTTCAATGGGGAATGTTACAAATAAATTTTGTTACTAAAAGTGCTATGTGACAATCTTTATATGCTAACTTAAACTTTTTTACAAAATTGTCATTTTTGTATCAAAAAATTATTTTTATCCAAAAACGAGGAAGTTTCTCAATTTAGACCCTATAATAATCGTTGTTTTTTATACATGCGTAGTTTCTGTTCCTCCTGCATTTTCCGAATATAAATTCTGTGTTACTCTGGACTCTAATCTACCTGAATGTCTGCCTAAATCTATTGAGTAGCTTTTACATGAGGAACAGTGTCAAATAATGACATCTCTTCAGAGTTGTATGTTTAGGAAATGGAAGCACCCGAGGCATCGTTATTTTTTCGTGCTTCTTTATCCTATCCCAAATTTCTTTTTGGCTTCCTTTCCTTTTCCCCCTTTTCAAAGGTATTGCGACATATTTAGCGGAGATTGTCATCACAAAGAAACATCCAAACATTCTGTAAAGCATTTATCATATTAGTAAGGATTATTTTGTTTAAAATATCGGCTTTGAAAGCTGGCAGCGGCTCATGATGTAATTGATTTAGGAACCACTCCGCTACCAAGTATCGAATAGGAAGCATCAACGTAACAAAT
Source organism: Eurema mandarina (assembly GCA_018238005.1). Classification (NCBI taxonomy): domain Eukaryota; kingdom Metazoa; phylum Arthropoda; class Insecta; order Lepidoptera; family Pieridae; genus Eurema; species Eurema mandarina. The sequence continues at coordinate 14,777 of DWAJ01000282.1, forward strand.
ACAAGAGGTTTATATAATATTACGTGTTTCTTTGCTTTCTCGAAGAGTGCTTTTGAAGAAATTTCCAAGAAAATGTTTCGCGTGTAACTGGACTAAGTATTGATAGAATATTTGTTTCAGCGGAATTTTACTGTGACTGTGCTTCAGATACAAATTTTCTAAGAATATCTGATGGAACCTTTTAGTTGTTGTTTGTCTAAATAACTGTTTGGATATATAATATAAAAATGAATCACAAAATGAGTTGGCAAGCGCATAACTCGATGACAGGTGAGCCGATTTACATAATTCTTTCTTTAAAATAATCGTGGATGTACGAGGATGGGTTTTAAGTAAAAAAATTATGGTAGGTGCAGGGTATAAGGTTTCGGGTAAGATTAGTACAGCGTAAACGAAGTTGCGTTAGACCGGCTAGTTCATAATATAGATGTTAGTATCTTTTGAGTGCCATCAAAAGATAGTACAATGTTAAATACTAAAATACGTTATGTAGGTATTTAGAAAAATTTTTACTGATTAATTGCTATCATGAAGGCAGGATTAAATAAATAATATTTGTAGTCTTAGTAAATCGTATGGTAGAATAAATTTTTGTAACATTATCACAATATGTTGTGATCATTGACATGGTTTATAAATAATTAAGCTATTTTTTTTAAGTTGTATAATAAGAAGATCCTCTGAACTGTTTTTGACATTATTGAAATATTCTACTGAACGTATTTATTAAAATTATCTGTAGTATATGGTATAATAAGTGTAATTAAAATGGGAATTTGGGTTTACGTGGGTAAACCGAGGAACACAGTGTAAAATAATTTCCTTAAACGAAAGGGCGATAAATGCACGCGTTAGCCAAAGCCTACTTAGAGCCGTAATTACCTGTGATTAAAATTAACTTTATAATCATCACGTTACATAAATCAGGGCGGGCATCATGTTTTATAAAACGAAGGATTTGGCCGCTCCGACCGTCTAACTAATTAACTCTGAATTCAAGCCGTGACCCTAACTTTCGGGTAGGAACTTTGTAACCTTTTCAAAGGATTTGTGTGCCGACTTTATCTTGAGAGACGTTTTCTTTGGATAACTCATTAAAAACAAATTTCAGAAATCCTGCCGTGTGGAACTTTGTTATTACGGAACGAAAGAAATTAGTAAACAATGAGTTGGATGTGGATTATGAAGTTTTTGTTTCACTTATCAATGTTTGCGTTGATTATCCTCTTCGAAGAAAAAATCAAACTTATATATCCTTGGATTTACGTTAGACTTCTAGCGACCAAGCTCTACGATATTTCGTCCAATCGTATCAGGTTGTTGTATGTTGTATGTTGACAAGTGAAAACAACTTAAAATCATTAAATAATTAACCGAATAGTCATGACCCCTCAGAATTTGCAAATAGAGGTGGTGGAGATATAAGTAGCGTCACGAATCTTTAGCGCTGAACGAAACCTGCGCAAAAGTCAAAAATAAGGTAGGTATCGAGGCAAGGGAACGGCGCGCGGGGCGCGTGATCGTCGGGTGCGCGAGCGTTGATTGGTTCCCCAGTCGTGTTGTCTTTCTCGCACCAATACGTCAATTACGCGCGCGATTCTACCGATGCGCAGCTATTCTCGTCCTGCGCTAAAGATTCGTGACGCGACCTATAACTACAGTTCGTTTATAATTTGATACGGTTATCATTAACCAAGTCGCTTTCTTCTGTGTATCTCTATGTAAGCCTAACTCTTTGAAACTACGCATCCTATTTTCATGCAGTTTTTTTATAGATTGATTCAAGAGCAAGGTTTATGTGTATTATAGATGCATAAAATCAGGATAAACCGTCTTTAAAAAAAATATTTCTTAGACGGATGACGCAAAAACACTTGCGCCAAAAACGTCGCGAAAGTAGTAAAACATGTATAATATAGGCTCGTCACTAAATTTCGTCGCAATAAATAACATAAATAATATAAAACCGCCGCGGGCTTCGAAACTCGAAGCCTCCGCAGTCCACATTCTTCGGAGAGAAAAGAGTTGTGTAACTCCACTTAGGAAGGTTGCGCCTAAAATTAGGAAGTCGTAATTCATTTCGGATGTCTTGATAGTTATATTTCTACGTTTGTAGCGTTGTAACCACTACTTCTTGATCTATTTTGTAAAAAAGTTTAATAAAGGCCCATTATAATATAATTATATATTAATATTGTTTTGTACCTATATGTTTAATGTCAGTAAAACAACAGGGAACGGCTAAGACTGTAAACTAGCTTGTCTTACTTGTCACGTTTATAATTAACTATGATCCTTAAAATAACACCAACATGAGTAATGATTACAAATTTTCTTCTAATATGTTTTGTTATATCTAACTCGAAGTAATTATAGTGGTCAGTCAACTTACGACTTTACTTGTATCATTTTGTAAATCAATGAATTCTATATCTCGTGTTATTCTTTAATTATGATTCGTCCTTTGAAATGTATGAAAACCTATCTAGCTTTCAACAAATTGACGCGATGGTCAGCGAAAGCAAGAAAGCTCAAACATCGGGAGATATCAATAAATAATATAATGTGTTAATAGACGCGCTGAGGCTGGACGGTTGCGCAACGAAGAAAGCCGGACGCGAGTGTTTACCTACTTTGTTATACACCCGTACACCCGTACACCCGTGCACCTGTACACTCCACTACACAAGTATAGTAGTAGTAACATACTGAATATTACAAAACACCTTTATTTTTATCTCCCAAAATTTATGTTTTATTATTGCTTAAAATGGTGTTCCCTGTATTTTGAAAATGATTAAAGATTGAGATGATGAGGTCTGAAATAATTTAGCGTATGATTTGTAATTTCGAAATTTAATACATTATCTAAATGATTTTATCGGACTAAAGTATATTATATTTATTTATTTATTATTTAGAGTTTTTAGTTACTCATCATTTGAACACTGTTCATCACACAATCAATCACACAGAACATTGTTCACTCTTAATAAATAATTTTAAAGCAACTATTAATAATGCGGGCAAAGTGATGACAGTTTTAAATTAAATTAAACTTGCACATATGTAACGTTCATATAAGGATATAATATCAAACGACTAATCATCCTAAGTAGATCTAAAATATGTATGCCATATTTGTTATCATCATAACATAATTATATACAGTAATTACTGTGAGTGATTAACAAATTGTCTAGCAATGACAAATTCATGTTATTCATTATTTAGCATACAATTTATATGTCATATAAACATTTATACTACGTAATATTATTATATTCACTTCTCCGTGCGAGTGTACACCACATTCTTGTAAAAAGGACTAATGCGACGCGAAGCGTTACGGTATCATTGCATCAGTAAATATGTCGTCTGTACGTTCATAGTACATACTATATGCTATATGTTACATACATTACAAGCCTGACTACACTCGTGTAACATAGCTCATGTATCATATTTACCATATGGTCCTTACTTAATAAAAGTAGTATATGCTGATAATTAGAAGGCATATCTTGTTTAGATTTTAAATTTGTATACGCTCATTATACAACATTTTTAAATTCACAATTGAATAAATTTGTCTATGAACAGGTGTCACCCTGATGTGGTGATATAATTGTTTCATTTTAATATTATTTTAGAGCTTAAAAATCTTCTTGATGCCGTCCTGATATATTAGAAAAAAAAATTAAATAATAGTCAAAATTCTTCCACAACCTAAATCAGACACTTGCCACGCCATTTTGTGAAAAGTAAATATCTAAAACGTTGACTTGTTCTTCCGCAAGAACTCAACATTTATTTATGAATATAATATTTAGATTTTTTAATGTAATAGAGCCATGTCGTTAGGCTTAATTGAACTGGCAAGAAAACATGCGTCAAGTAATGATATGTCTCCAGCACTTACCGAAAGAAACGCAATGTTATCTCAGGATCCCTTATAAAAATTGTGAGTGACGCCACAGGCAATAGCTAGGCACGGAATTAAGCTTATCATTTGTGTATCGTGAGAATTAACCCAATTATAGTGTAACTATCATTTAATACCAGTCAATAGAAGTCAGCGAATACGTGAAGCGTCGAACAGTTGGCTATCATTTCGCAAGGCTTTGTGCGTGATGTGAAATGGACCGGCAAATTGCGATCTGAGATCACTAAATTATATGCTTATGAAGTTACGCACTAGATCAATATACGAGTACGATCAAGTAATGCTTTTGTTTGATCAGGTGACGATCAGTTATAAAGTCTTTGAAAGTAAAGTTTTTAAAATCATTGAAGCCTCTGTTTGTACTCTCAGCTACATATAATCTGTTAAGTTTTTGTAAAATACAATTCAAATGTAAATGGTTAGATTGTAAGTTATAGCTTCAGTCAAAACATTGGTACCTACTTACTACATACGTTTTACATTACGTGGCCGATTAAATGTCCTCATCATTTGTGTTAAGAAAAATTAATATCATAAGCGCGATTCAGGATTTGTCGTTATGAGCTATAACTATAATATTTTTTAGTAATTTTGGAAGATTTAGAACATGGCCATTAAACGATATTTTCTGTAACATATTCTAATTGTCGTTACCCCATCTATACTCGTAGATGTCATTTCAGTTACAAGAAAAACATTCACTTAATGCGTACCTTTTGCCAGCAAGCTATATTGTTTATATGTCACTCAGATGCCAGAATACCATAAAAATCTGTTAAAATTATTAGATTTGTCCTTAAATTTGATTTAAGTTTAAGTATTTGGCCTTAACACTGGTATGACTATATGTAAAGTAGGGGTATGTTGTAACAAAAAGATTCCGCCCCCGGGTGGGCTCGAACCACCAACCTTTCGGTTAACAGCCGAACGCGCTAGCCGATTGCGCCACGGAGGCGATGATGACCTATATTGTAGTTTTTATCACTCTGTATATAAGAAGTAAAGCCTTATTTTTTCATCTTAGAACGAACATAATATATATCTAGTTCGATTTTTTAAATATAGAATACATTCGAGTTATGAAGACAATCTAAGTTGCCTTAAAAATACAAGTTTTTTTTTGCTTCATATTTTTCGATTTTTTTATGAACTAGGTATAGAAGTTAGTTCAGCTGTTATAGAGATAACTCTATAAAATCTGTTATAGAGTTATGCACTTTACACATTTGTTGATTCATTTCTATATGTGTGGCCTTTCATTTCTATACTAGACTTTGGCACTATCATTAACAAAATCTTATTTTCGATTTGAAATCGTATCTGCAGACACGTCAATACATTATGAACCATTATTTAATATCTATTGTATACATCGATAATAAATAACCTTTCTTTTTGAATTTTAATGAATTCCAACTCTTAAAATTAAAATTATGCTCTTTTATTATAAAATAGAAAGTGGTATCCATTTGGTTATAGAAAAGGTTCCGCTACTAAGGAAACGGATGTTATAACTTTTTGTGTCTAGTTTTTTATGCTGGTAGGGTCGTGAGAACGTCATCCTAGTTTGACGTTCAATAAGGAGTATATCCTATGTTTAAAAAAATACAAGGCCCAAAAAATAATACGTATATTGGTTCATAGAATATATAATTTGACTCGTACTAATATTATTACGATCAATCTCTAGATGTACTAGCCGAAAACATGTGATACCTTGAAATAAATAAAGAGTAAATTTATTGATTAATCAATAAAAAATGCATAGTAAGAGTCATTTTTCAAAAACGCATATAAATTGTATTCTCTTTCATCATTTCACGTACAATATCCCAAAAATTAATCTAAGCTAATCAACACAATCCTAGCGTTAATGCATTTATTTCTTTCGTTTCGTCAAGATTATTTTATTTTACTACCAAGCCTCACATATCGGCCTCACCAAAATAGCCTTAACAAGTTTTTACACCGACGTATATAGTACTAAAATCACTCTTTCCTTCAACTCTTACTCAAGCAACCCGACCACTCTACCACCTATCGTAGCAGTCACCACTCAGTAGTCAGCACTCACCACCGATCAGTCGCCAACAAACCGCTCTTACAGACAGACGTATCAATTATATATAGATATATATTTGTGCAACGATGAACCATTTTTGTTGTGCAGAAAATGTGATTCAATCGACATTGAAGGGATTTTGATGTTTAATGGATATTGTATAACTGTGTGAACTATTTACTGTGAAGTTTTGTGAGAGTTTTGAACGTGAGTAATTTTTTTTTATTTTGAGTAATTATAAAATTAGTATTTCCTTCAGTTTGGAAAGTCATAAAACTAAATGCATGACGTAATTAAACTAAACTCAAGCAAAAAATACTGAAAGGTATAAAAACGAGTTGGCAATGATTTTTTATTTATTTATTTAAATACATTATTTCTATTTACTTATTAAAATAATTTTGAAATTCCAAAATAAGAATAACAGTGTTGAGCACGCTTAAAAGCTTTAGTGATACATCTAAAGTTAATATGTTTCTAAAATTCCTTATATTAACGTATTATTTATTTATATTAGTAAGTTCCAAAAATCCATTTACAAAAAATATATATACATACTATATTTTTTTGTTAACACGACCCTATGATTTTTCTAGAAATATTAAGCAATAATTTAATACTTTATAATCTAAATGCAATATGACAATGTTTTAAATTTACATCATGTACTTCCTACTTATAACAATAAATATTTTAGTGCAGTAAATCACGAATCATTGAAATGAATGCGTGTCGCAGTAAATCCGTTGTTGTTTAGAAATCAGTCAACCACTACCGCATTTCTATGTAATTATTATAAATTGATATTATTCAAGTCAAATTATAATAATTATTTATATGAAAGCTTCCGAAACCAATTTTCCTAGAGTAAGAGCATTGAACTTCAAGATGGCGAAAGTTTAAATTAATTCCATGATTTATGTTGAGTTTTTCAGTTTAAAGATTAAAGAAGAGCTAAGTGTGAGTTGGTTTACCATTCTGTTAGTTGTATGTAACCTTTCCGGATGTACGATTTTCATTTCTTTTTAACCAACTTTAAAAATATTACCTAGGCTTTTTAGGTTACCTACACCTATTCATAGGTATGTAGAATGTACCTACTCAAACTCAGAAAATAATTAATTATCAGAGTTTTTTTTCTTTAAAACTATAAAAAAATGCTTAGCAAATACTTTCGAGGTTTAATCTCTAATTGTTAAAAGGCTGTGATTTATGACGTTAGGTTTTGCGATAAAGTTTTTCATCAATTCATCAGTTCAGATCGTAGTTTTCATTCATTATACGTTATGATTGTATCAGTTGAAATGCGAAAACAAGTTTTGCTTTACAAAATTCCAGAAGTATACTTAAAGCATAGAAAAAAATATAAAAAATATTTATGTTTATAATATCCGACACAGATAAATAACGCATTCTCGTCAGTTGTCACCGGTCACCACAGACAATGAAAAAAAAATCCTGCTTGAATCGGTATCAAGTGCTCATTTCATTTGAATCACCGAAGAGATGTATCGGTATAATCTACATTAAGGTTAATAATGACGTAAGGTGTCAGCTCTCTGCGATTTCTACAATTTTCCCACAGGCCCGCGGTAATCGATTAGAAAGTCATTTTTCTCGTATTGATCTCAGACAATACAATCCCGATACTTTCACTCGTTCAAGGGCGGCTGTTTGATCACCAAATACTAGTTTGCTTAAAACAATATGTTTAGCAAATTATATAATACAAAAAAATATAAATACATCTGTAGCATTCTACAAAGGACTTCAATCAAGGTTATTTTAATTCGATATTGATAATACTTATTAAAAAGTAATCTTCCATCTCAAAAGTTAATTTCCCGATCTACTTACTATTTCTTTACCACTAATTTACAACATAGCTTACCTCACTAATTCTTAATTAAAAATTAAGCCTAAACAAAATTTACCTCTAACAGAATAGATAAAATGACATTATGATAGTGATATAATGATCTCCGGTTTCAAGTCTAGCGGCGACAGAGAAAGTGGTGTAAGTGGTATAACCATACTAATTTCGTTAAACCGAAGCCGACACTCCTTTGACACTAGTTACGTAATCTTGACAAAACAATTTTATATGGTATGTTTAACAAAAACAATTATGAAATCTTCTGTCTTTCTTTTGTCCTCATTTTTGTTTATTTATTTTCTATGTTAAAAAATAAATCTATTACTAATATATAAAGCTGAAGAGTTTGTTTGTTTGTTTGAACGCACTAATCTCAGGAATTACTGGTTCGAATTGAAACATTCTTTTTTTATTGACTAGACAATTTATCGAGGAAGGCTTTAGGCTACATAACACGCTGCGCGATGAGCGAAAAAATGATGGAAAATCAAATCATCGGGGACGAAGTCGCGAGCAACAGCTAGTAATATTATATTGAGTCTTAGTAACTGATCTTCTAAGTATAAAGTGATCTCTTCCAGGCAACATCAGAAATAAATATTTGGTACATACCTTTTCTTACAAATAAATATAGATGTAAATAAATATTATGGTTAGTAGGACAAGTTTAATGGCATCTTTCTTAATTTTTTGTTGTTTTAAAAACTTTTTCGTGTCTAAGTTTGTACAAATTCCTTTCTCTAGAAAGTAGTTATACATTAGGTACTACATGACCTACTTAAAAATTTGTGTTTTAGCCAAAAATCGTAGTAAGGTTTCTACGATTTTTGGTGATGATATTTTTTATTTAAAGAGATCGTAGATGCAAGGTTTAGCACAGAAAAGCTATTTATATTTTAAAAGTTTATTTAAAGTTTCAATGCATTATTCAAAAGTGTCAAATTAAAAATGTAAAGCAGCCAGCGAACATTGCTCTCTTATTTCGCAATGTCCAGTGTTGCTAGATGTAAAAATGTTTTATTTAGTGGTAATAATTGCAAATGTATGTAGTCGCGTGCGACGCGGCCGGCGGCCATGTAGTTCACTGTGTCGATGCGTTTCCATAACGACCGTTTTCTTTCTATTTATAAATCAGAGTTTACTAAACTTTTTTTTTTCATTTATTTTTTTAGTGGCCAGTCTCTTTTAACTGCTTTAAATTTAAGTGTTATATCGGTCAGTCAACTGATTTTTTCTTAAATACCTATTATGTAACTAAATAACACAAATACATTTATGCCTTAAGCCTTAAAAAGAGGTTTTCCAATTGAAATAATGTTAAAAACACTTAAAAGTATTTACATGAGCGAGTTATAACATTAATTTTATTTTTAAATAATGCTTCTTTAATTAAAATAAGAGGCAAAAATACTATTGATCAATAAAAAAGGTTTTAAATATTTTTAACCGCCATTTTAAGTGAACAGATACAAAAGATTGAGTTCAGCCCGTTCTACAATATCGCAGTAAAATGGAAACGGTTGGGAAACTCTCATAGTTCGTTCACATTTCCAACGAAACGACGCTATGTGTACTATGTGCGATACCGCGCGGTTTTTCTTGCATTTTCACATTATACATTCATTTAACTTTTCGAAATTTTAGAAACTCCTACTGTATTAATTCAACTAATAGTTTGCACAGAACATATAAAATTCTGAATGCATTTTAAATCTATTTATACTTTTAACATTAAGAATGCGGAATATTCAACGCATTATCTCATATAATAAGATTTCTTTCTATATGATTATGCTAAAATATAATAATAAACTTAGAAACTATATTTACACGAACCTTGACTTTCAAATTCTCACAAAACTAAACAAAATTTAAATATTAAACAACAGCGAATAAAAAAAGAAAACTATAAAAAATTATGACACACTTATGTCCAAGAAACTCCGTGTTACGAAATAAATACATATAATTTTTATAAAACTTTCGCTCGAACCGGCTCGCAGCGGGCATTTCTCTGCGGAGGCGCTAACTGCTAATATACGTACTTATAATATTACGTTACAAGCGGCCATTCAATGTAATACGTGTTTTATTATGTTACTTATGTATAACTTAGGAAACTTTGACATTTGTTTATTATTTATAGAATTTAGAAATTTACTAGCATTATAGTATTACTCCAAATACATAAGTAAATACTTTATCTATACCATAATAATTATAAATGTGCTTTAATTGTGTCGGATAGTTAAGTTTTTTGGGGACTCTGACGTTTCTTAGGCCGCATTTTCACTTACGATCAGCCGGAATCGCGGTCAAATGTTTGTTTATTCGTCCTTAATTAAAAAAAACTCCATTGTAAAGCCGGATGGTGGAACAGATTGGGTTTTTGAGTCCGACACAACCAGTCGACTCTCCTAGCCTGATTAGCTACGAAAAAAGATGGAAAAACGGATAAAATTTAATTTCAGAGCTTAGTCTAAGTCAAACTCAAAGCCAAAAGTATCTTTATTCAACTAGGCTATAATTCATATTGTAACACTTTTGAATCGTCATGGTATTAAGAAATATTTATAGAGAAGAACCGGCAAGAAACTCTGCTTAATTCTTCTTATATTAGCCGGTTAAACATTGCTGATAGAGAGTTAGGTAGCATAACTCTTATTATAAATAAATAAAAGAGTTATGCTACCTAACTCTTTTTAAGTAATTAATTATTTTTTTAATTAAAACACTGTATTGCACACAAAGAAAAAAACAATAACAGCATACAGCATACATAATCTGTATGCTGTTATTGTTTTTTTCTTTAATCTGTAATTTGTAATTCTGTATTATCTTTGTATGTATCCTTGTATCTGTAATTTCTGTATTACAGATACAAGGAAAACTTAAATTGTTATGTACAAAATGCGACCTTATTGCTACATAGCAATCTCTGCCAGGCAACAATAAGTAATGTTTAACCGCTTACCAAACAAAAACCTATAGTTATCCTGACCACTGAAACATAATTAAACTTTTAAATTCAAGAGCAAATAATAAATTTATCTCTTAGACAAATTTACATGTCATATTCGTAAACATCAACTTTGATTTTAACTTCTGAATTTTTCTACTATTTCGCAAGTAGATAGAGACACATTACTTCATAAGCAACATCTTATGACATATTACCAGCATTACAAGACATGATTCATGTTTTTATATGTATATCTATGTCACTAAACCAAGGTCATAGTGTGCTATGAGTCAGAGCCCTTTCACAACAGAGGCAGGTTTTTTTAACCATGGTTTTAACTAACATAAAAAGGTTAGGTTATAACGTTTAGAACTGGATAATTCATATTTAATTAAACTATCGATCGAGATATCGATGAAGCCTTTAAGGTAAACGTAAGTAAACATTAATATTTTTAAAAATTTTGTGCGTAGGTTTGTCCACTAATTTACCATCATCAAATTGCCATCAAAATTGGCTTTACAGTTTTATGTATCTATCTGATTAAAGCAAGGATATAGCTATGAGTCAGAGTTCTTTCACAATCATAGTGCATATTACTTAAAGGTGGTTTTAATAAACAGAATACATTTACATGTTGACATTCACTAAAATAATATTACACACCTAATGAGTTTAAGCAATTAAGCATTAAATAGTATTTAAATATGTTGCTTAAATACCTAAAAAGAACTCAGAAAAGTAAATACACTAACATTAATATAATTCTTAAGATTAGAAACCTAGTTCTTGCTTTTTCCTACACGTATTCATGAAAAAATGTAGGTACAAAAAGAATAGGTACATATAAAAAGTCGCAAATGACGTGTGACAACGTAACACTTCTCCCTGTGACATTTATCTGAATATTTATAAATCTCGTGTTACAATGTTTGTCCTCAATGGACGTCTAAACCACTTAACCGATTTTAATAAAATTCGCACACCATGTGCAGTTTGATCCAACTTAAAAGATACGGAAACTACACGAGTAAAACTGCGGGACACAGCTAGTTTAATATAATATTATTATAGGCGAGTTGGACCTGTTATAAATTCTACGATAATATCGAGTGTAACTTAACATAACTTAAAAATTAAGATGTTAATGTTTTATATATTATGATTATATTAATTGTCTTACATGAAAATATGTGTACATGTAACAATTTCCGATGTGTAAAACAAACAAATTGAAAAACAAAATGTTTTACAAAACGCTAATGTGTCGTATAATGACATCCGTGATTTCAGACAACGCCGGGATATTGTAGCAATATTACCTACTGCTTTAATATAACGGATAACGTAATAATAAGCTCATTAATATCTGAAGCAGGTTTATTCAAGGAGTTTAGTTTTTAAGGAATTTTAGACTAGGATGTTAAATTATTTTTTTTTTTGTATGAGAGTAACGAGTGTGTTGCTAGCCTTTTAAATAAACCATTGCAATTTAACGCAGTTTTTATCAATTTGAATCTGTTCACGTTATTGTTAACGATAGCAGGAGATATTTATAGTTTACGGTGTCATAGATGCATAACTACCTATGTATATACATTTATATAATGTGTTTTACATATATTTGATACATATAAAAAAACTGAAATAAGCCATCACTCTTTTTTTAATGATTTAAATCCCTCCAAAGGAATAGGCCATCTCTGCGCCAAATCAGTCTAGTAGTTTCGTAGCCCATTAATTACAAAGCTTAATAGTATGAACAGAAAATGACATTTTTATCACAAATGTAACCACATAAAAATTCCTGCGTGATGGAATACTAGCTGACATTTTAATTTCCTTAACCATATTATCGTCATAAAAAACAAAAGGTTAACAATAATTAATACATAATATTAAACTGTGAACATCCGTTCAGCGAGTTTCTATAAAATTAGCGGACGTGATCAATCGGATCAATGTAAATTATATATTTGTGTAACACTGTTACAAATATCGCAGTTATTACATTAAAGCGCAATGCGAGTCGGACGTAGTGTTATAATTCGGTTTAACCAATCTGTTACATCCTTTAAAATATTATACATTTATGTTTCACAATTTTTAAGTAATAACAGAAGTCTAAATTTTTGTTGGAAAATGCAAAGAGCTCGTAAGGTACAAATACAATCATCATTACATAGTATAAAAGTAAAAAAAAGTCATTTTCTTCTGTCTGTGCTTAAATCTTTAAGATTTTTGTTCTTATTGATATTACATAGATTTACAAGAAGAAGGTTTATGTGTATAAATGCTGGGCGCAGCTAGTAATAGATTAACATATTCTATATTTAGATAAGATATATTTGTACCAATTTATTGAGTAGTTTAAGCGTGAAAGTTTAACACAGAGATCCACAGACTATCTAGATGTAGAAAACATACTACACATATGTCATTATCATTATATCATTAAATAAATTTCAATAACAATTTATACCATATGTATAAATTTGTCAGATTACCAATGCACTTGAACTCAATCTCGAAGAAGTATATTTCACGAAGGCTTTATGTAGGCGATATATTATTGTTTTGTAATGCTACCCACAAATGACTTTGTACTCGTATCTGTGGGTTGTTATCTATGGTTAAATTTGACATGTGTCAATTTAGCAATTGACATCTCTCATAAATACATCGAAGTATTTCAAGTATGAATAACAAAAAATAAATAACTTCTGTATATTTTAACAGACCGATCAGAATCTCTGACAGAAGTTTACTAACAATAATATCAGTCTTATAACAAAATAAAACGCCTCAATATCTATGCAATCGTGACTATTGACTGGCATGTCCATAGATACGTACATAAAAACAAGAAAAAAGAAGAATCGATCTTTTTCTATCCGTTGACGTATAATAGGGGTATATCTGGATATACGAGTATGTATAATGTATTATCAAAGATAGTATCGGGCTGCTCTTTAAAGGTTAAAAGCGTCTTACAATCAGATAATAAACCTATACAACACGTAGCGTAAGATAATATAAGTTTTGAAAGGCCTGGGCGGCGAGTGGGCGCACCGCGCAAGGTGAACCTGCTACAATTATTCTATTACATAGCTAACATTATTATATTGACTATTGTACATTATGTATGTATATATTATGGTCTGAAGGGCACTGTAGCCGGCGAGATTACTGGGCTATTACTTAACATCTTGTGCCTCAAAGTGGGGAGTGTCGGTGTAGTGCACCCCTTTCCGGAGTTTGGCTTTAGAGCAAAGTTCCGGGTAGCACTGCGTTGGTCTAGCATTTCTAGTACCATCAGAAGTGCGTCCAGCTCGTGTCTCTACTTCATCATATAAAAAAATAAATGTATAAATACTAAATTATGTTATGAATAAGTAAAGTTTGTGTGTTGGTTGTTGGGTCGTTGGTGGTGATTTCTTGTTTATAATCACGATTTTCAGAATTATTTTAAAAACATGTTTGCAATAATATATGGCTGGAATATCACTTTTACTTACATTTCTCCATTTACACCTAAATTTAAAGGAGGTATATGTTTAGTTTTTAAAGGATAAATAATTAAGTAAACAATGAACACATACTTACACATATTTTTAAATATTTATTAACCATAGTAAGTTGTACATTCTATGTTTTCTACTTATAAAACTTATTCATTAATTATGTAATAATATGCCTTAGAAAGTTACTTTAATTAGTTAACTTTATAGGCATTTAAATTACGGTTTTACTTTCAAAGTGTAATATGTAAAAATTGTCGTTGTAATAATTATTATTATTTGTCGAAAAAAACTCCGTCGTCATATTATTGACTTTGGTATTACAATTAGCATTAATTAGCATGATTTTTTAACTAATTAAAATAAGTAAAGTTTACTTTCGCCATAGCGTTGGTTTACTTAAAGCATTCATTAAGTGAAAGTATCGATCGTTTTGAAATTTCATAAATGTTGCTAGTTTTATTACTAATATTTTTAGCTTTATATTTATATTATTAGCTTTTGGTTCTATAATATGAAACTGGCAAGTCATAGTTAGTTTTAGATTTCCTTTTTAGTCGTTTTTTAGTAAACTCGGTGCGGCTTATGTAGGTAAGTATTACCTACACATTACATTTTAAAAATCCTCTTTCAAAATAATGTATCATAATTAGTGCATCGTTTTTAAAATCCAAGTACACAAGTATTGAAACATTGCATTACAATGGTGTTTCGTGAAATTCTTAAGTGAAAAACCTTTACTTTTTTTATCTGTCTGTGCACCGCCTGTAATGAAGTATAGTGCACTTGACACTTCTCATGCCTGTGGTTAACATAGATTCAACCCTGAATTAACACATGGTATACTTTTATCCCTGCATTCCCACGGGATCGAAAAGTACACAACTTATATCACGGAGTGTGGCTAGTAGCCATTAATATTATCCATAGATTATAGACTACACAGACACACGAAGTCCACACACTATATAACTCCATAATCTATACTCTATAGTCTATAGGAACAGGTTCTCGGGTCAGTGACCCAGCTGATCGGTGAAAGTATTGAACCTGACATCCAAATATTTCGAGCGAACAGCGAAAGTTGATTCATCTGGTCGGCGAGGCCGCTCTGCAGCCGGTAGTACCCATTCAAGGATTTATATTTATGTAAGACAGGTGTTTGTATCATAATAGCCGAAAGCTGCGAGCCGCGGTACGTTTGTGCAATTGTAACCAAGTATTTTAGAGCCTCCTTGTGAATGTTTATATAAGATAAGAATTTTCGATCGATTACTCTAGATTTGTTTTTTTTTGTAAACCATCAAAGGTTTTTAGCTAAGAATATTTTATTTTTGGGTTAAGTTTTGGAAGGAGTATAACGATTTAATATAATTCAAAACTTTAAATATATATGTACTGTGATTTAAATACTTAAGTTAATTATTTAACAAAAGTGACACCCGTTTTAGATTTTCATAAACTCGTTATAAGTTCAATAAGCTTTAATGTCAAATATGTTAAATAAACTACAAAAAGGGTTTCACGAACTGTCTTACCACGCTGTTATTTTTTTTTAATTATTTGAGTGTTAATGTAGAGTCTTTTCAGAAGTTTTGCGCGAAAGCATAATAGACATACATACATCCTTCCATTTATAATATTAGAATAGATGCTTAGTTAACACATTTAAATATTAGTATTAACTGGGATCTAAAAATAAATGTACTACTTCCTACTTTTTAAAGTAAAACATTTGTATTCAAATACAAGCACAAGTACAATTTGCAAGTGACATAATGTTTGTGTGATCCGAATAATATAGTGCGTTTTCTCACGAATAATGTGAAGTAACAAAAAGCCTTTTTGTATAATTGCATGTCATGTGTTATACAATTGTATTTAAGCGATTACAATTCACTAAGAATTATTTTAACTTGTTACATTTTTATGTATTTGTATTGATTTTAGTAAAAGTTTCTTCAAAAAAATATAAATAACATTTAGTGAAGTTTAGATAAACTTTAAATTATTGTCCGTTTAAAAAATCAAATTAGGGTATATAAAAAAAGGAAAAAAATATTTCCGATACCGGGAATCGAACCCGAGCCTCCTGGGTGAGAGCCAGGTATCCTAGCCACTAGACCATATCGGAGTACATGTATTATGCTCAAATTAAGAAATATAAAACAAATCTCTATCTTAATTCTAATTTTTAACAACAGTAATAAAATAGTTTTTTTTATCTTGTATCCCTTATTACACAAGAAATATATTATGTTTAGAACAATATTAGATACGTCAAATATGAAAGAATAACATCAAATATCACTACAAAATAATTATGATACATTTCGTTCGTCACGGAATGCGTTCTTTTCCAAAATAATACTAATCTAATTATCCGACTTGCCTCGCTGCCCGTGGCTTTCTCTTCGTTACAAAACAATAAACCCAAATTATCTACGAGATACTAATGTTTACCTGCGATTCCATCTACATAAATATTTTATTATTCATTTTTGTTCTGAGTCTAGGTTATTCTATGGTATGATCGAAGCTCAATCTGATTGACTAATATTTATATATTGAAAAATATGTAGTAACACATATAACAATACGTCAATTATTCTTTACTTAAAATATAATTTAGGTAGGAAATATAATTTCTTATTCGAGCCGACTGCCTGAGCTTAAATAAAAACTGTTTCCCATAGAATTAAAATTGATTGTTTACTAATTATTGCAAAATTACAAACACGAATCAATGCCTTCTCCGTTGTACTTTTATTTTTTGCTCTATGTTGTCTCTATGCTAAAATTGTATGAGATATATTTTATTTCGAACGTTATCAAAATAATTACTTTGAGATTGTATTCAATACAAAAAGTTATTCATAATTTCAAACAGGTCAACATCGCCTCCGTGGCGCAATTGGCTAGCGCGTTCGGCTGTTAACCGAAAGGTTGGTGGTTCGAGCCCACCCGGGGGCGGAATCTTTTTGTTATGTTGATAAATAATAATAATTATTATTAACAGTTATGTACATTGATTAATCATAAGACATTTTTATACTATTCATACTATTACATATACCAGACATTTAAAAAAAAAAATTAATACAATATCACCTAAATCCTGATAAAGTAACACTGTAACAGGCAGCTTGTAAAGTATACCTAATAAAAAAAGCCCTATTCTTTTAAGTCTATCTGTAAGACATTTACTCAGCTCGTGTTGTCGCCAATCCGGTTTTATCGAAAGTGAAATCTTGTTACAGATGTTTGATTACACAGTTGCTATTATATTATTCGACAACACTTGACCCAATACTGGTACTCATGATAGCGTCCTTGCCGGATATACACAGGTGGTCTCGACGCCTCAGTAGAATCTTTTAAACTCAATCGACGCGTTGGGATACCTTTAAATGGTAATAATTATGATAAGGTAACTTCTGAATCTAATACTTTTAAACGAGATGTTATTGTTAGATGCACTGTAAAAGGGCTTCTAATACCTCAGTTTTAATCATGAGTCGAACCAAAAACTCAATATTAAATAATAAGTCATAAAATATTTTATTCTCTAAAACAAGCATTAAAAAGAAAAATAATAAATAGTAAGTAAACAAAAGCAAGCGTTTTAGCTTCTGCTGTCCCGAGACCGTAGTTCGAGACGTCACGTTGTTTTTCAAAAGCTCCTTTTTGTTAAATAAGAAAGACTAAAAAATATTAAACAAACCTTGCTCTAGTGATAGTAATTTATATAACATACATAATATATTAAACTGTATGTGAGTACTGTACTGTAAGTATCTACTGAGCCAATTCCGAATAAGCTACATAATTTATAAGAGTCATGCGAACTCCAATTATATATTAAATTAAAGGCATTCGATTTTATGCAAGTAAATCCACGGTAAGCCACACTTAGCTGGTGTTATATAAAAAGAAAATAAAAATTCATACAAAGAAAATAAACTTTATTATACTAATATGAATGCAATTTCAGTTACCTAATTATAACGTTATTATATCATAATGTTATGTATTTTATAATGAATCTCCAATTACACATTACTCAATAGGGCTGGCGATGTTACAAAATAAATAAGTGTTCTTATATCACGGTCTCATTTTCCGCTCCAAGTTATTTCTTACAATAGATCGTATAGAAATATTAAGTATGCAAGTATGAAGTAACTCGATGAGATGATTACCTACACGCATTTATTTTGTTTTACGAGAGAAGTTTAGTTTTCAATCTACTTCAATAAAGGAGGAGTTTCTCAATTCGACCCGTATTTTTTTTTCTATGTTTACTACGCGATAACTCCGCCAATTATGAACTGATTTGAACAAATCTTTTTTCGGCCCATTGTCCCATTTAAATTAAATAATAAAAAACAACCTCCAAGGGTGGAAAATTGGGACCAATTTGAACGATTATTTTTTTGTTGAATAGGTATTATAATGAAGTCGGCTTTATTTTTTTAAAACAGTTAATTATGTAAGTACATATTTTATTACGCTGTGCTGCGGCTTAAAACTAACTAGCTTTTTTTCTTTCTTATTTCCTGCATGAAGTAAAATCACATTGTCATGTAAAATAGATTGAGGTACCTTTGTGGAAGAAAATAAATAAATATTATTATTATTATACATATTATGATTATCAGTTAATGTCATAGCCATAGCTTTTCCATAGTAAAATGGGGTTTTTTATTTGTTTAGACGTTCTAAAGGTTCCACCCTACGACGTTACAAACACAAACAACTAGAACCTGTTTCAAATTCGAAAAGTAATTTGATTATGTTGTTTTCCTTCGTCACAAAAGCAGTCTATAATCAGATCATATGTACTATCTATAAAAATAAAAAACTTACACTTAAAATTCTCTATTTTTATTATTTGTGTTTGAGGTTTCTAATAAAGATGTTTCCTTTATATTTTTATTTAATTTAGAGGCATTTTAATCACTACCATTCATTGTATAGCTTTATTGTATTGAAGTAAGATAAGCAACTAAATGATATAAGCATGACCTTATTCTAACATAAAATATAGGAATAGTATTATCTTACATAGAATGACAAGTGACGAGATCTACACATATTATAAAACTTTCCCTTTTATGGCGAAGTGTTAAGATCTTTCTAAAACCTGTCGGTGATAAACGGAAGCGTGTCCGGTAAAAGTGAATAATTTCCACGAATATATTAACTGTTTCCTATAAATATAATAGACTTATATTTAACTAGGTAAGTATAGAATAATAGAAGATAGAGGTATAATAGGCTTTGTTTCTGAACTATTTTAGAACAAAGATTGTGGGATTCAGGCCGGCTAATAGAAATTAATGTTCATTTATTTTATAAGAAAAAATAAAAAACATACCTACCTACCGAATTTCTTCAACACTTCAAAAAAGGAAATATATAACAATATTGTTGTCTAATATTAACTACGTAATATGCAGTCCCTACTTTAAGTACCTACTTAAGATTATGTTTCTGTCAAACGCAATAATTATACTCAAGCAATTGCCTTTGGCGTTTTTGCCACCTAGATGACTTATAAAAAAAAAATAATAGTATTCTTTATTAGGCAACAAGAAACCTATAAGAGTAGTACATAGTAAAAGTTATAATATAAGATTCAGTCACACTTTAAAATTTCATTGCCATATGTTAAACATATATGTAGTTACAGTATGAAACTCCCATTACGTATAACTAACTACCCAAAAAGCATTCTACAATGAAACGAAAGTAATAGCTAATACCAGAACCGGACCAAACCACATCCAACCGGACGAAACCGGTTTGAAGCGGTTCCAGCATCATAGCAATGGTTAATAGTATCCCCGCGTTCCTGTCATTTCTTTATAATTTCTTAACTTTCGATAAACAATTATATTTCGATTTTGTTTCTTGAGCAATGAGGTATAATTTTCTTTGCCATAAGCGGTCTCATCTTTAAGCATCCTGAGTTATAATTTAGTTATGTTGTAGTTATAACAATATATTATATTAACTATACTTATTAGGATCTTAGTAAATACCTATATAATAAGGATTAATATAAGGAAAAATTACAAATATTCCAAATTGGAATATTAAACATATAATGTATGTCGTAACTAAAAACATGGATCTTTAAAGTTTAAATTCCAAATACATTGATTACCAACGATTTCCTTCCGTTCAACCATTTCTCTATAATTTTAAACAATAACCTACAATCGGTTATAGCTCGTGTTACGTACAAAATATAGTATAATTTTGCCTGCCTCGAGAACGCCTTCCTTGATGCTAAAGATTATAATTTTTTACTAGAAATAGGTAATGTAAGATGCAATTTGTGTATCTTATCCGTTTTACTTTCTCGCTGACTATGATAATATGTTTCATGGGTGTCGAGGAAATGCTGATTAACTTATACTTTCAAAAGAAAGTTCTAGTGGTTTGCAAATTTTGATAGAAATGAGTCTTTACTGGAAACATCTGGTTTATGCAATTGACTCCATTTTATTTGAGACCTATACGTATTTGTTGCTATTGAACTATATATAACAGGACATTCTAAGTTTATTAATAATATATACGTAGGAAGGATGCGACTCTTACCTCAAAAGGGTTACATCCAAACAGTTGACCTGGCTTTCCAGCATTGGGTGAAATATCACAAAAGCGCGATTTTGTAATGAAAATATACTAGATAATATGATGTATTGTCTAAAGTTTTTTTTTCATTAACTTTAGTTTATATCGTAGAGATTGAGAGGTTATTATATAGGTTCATTTACTCTTCACCTAAAACAGGGGTAGGAACATAGATTTAAATTAACAGGACGAATCTTGGTGGTTAATTGTAGTTCGGAAACTTTAGAGTCGATTTTGGTGTCTTTCTTAACTTATATTAATATTAAACTTAAATTCTATGAACTTGTTTATAAATAATTATATCAACAATTAAACTTTCTTCACGAGCAGGTTATAGACTAATAACTTAATAACACGAACCCCAATTGCTCAGTGGCCGGAACTAAACGGTCTTACGGTTCGCCGGCGCACGGTAGCGGGTTCGATTCTCGGTCACTATTACGATTCGGTGTTATGCGTGCTTGTAATGATATGTTATTACGTTAGCTTATAGAGCGGTCTTTTATATAAAGATTAGTGCTTTCAGTATAGCATTCTTATTTTTTCTGACTACATACTTATTGAATATAAGTAGGAAATACATGTTTTGACTACCTACTTTGAATAGGCAATAGTTTTATTGCCATATATAGACCTATTTTCGATATAGATTATACACAAATTTTAAATATATGATATCCTAACTATTTAACTACACAAAAATATATTCTTGGACTAAACTTAATAATAACGTGATATTAGTTCGTAGATCGCGAAATAAAACAATACTTTCCATATGTTTAACTTAACTATGTACTGCATCCTTTAAATTAAAATAAGCTTATAACCTGACACGTATAAATACGTAATACTTTTACAATGCTATAGTAAAATTCTTTGAAACGTAAGCATACCGCAGGCAATTCATCCATCCATCCATCCAATTCAAGTCGAAAGTTTCGCCTACTCACCGAGCAGACATTTGCATTCCTGTTTGCCACTTTTACTACCCTAGATAAAGTGGCCAGTCAAATTAATCTCTTATTTCTTTATTGCCTGTTCTTTCACATCATTCTTGATTTATGTTGAAAATTTTATGATATGATGATGATTATTTAAATTGTATCTGTCTCATTTATATCTGCAAGCAATATTTATGAACTGTAAAAATTAAAAATACAACATTATGTGAGTCGGAATTTCAAACATAGATTTCAAATAACTATAAAATATAAATAATATAGTTTTTACAAACATATGACATTTATGTTGATATCACTTTCTTTTAATAAAGAAATTTACAAAATTGCAATATGTATATCGTACAATAAAGTTATTATTAAAATTTATATTAGTAAATACTAGGGGTATTTAGGGGATCGTATTCATCTCTAAAACACTACCTCTTTAACCTAAATCTATACTAACAAACATAAAATTCACTTTAAACGACATCTTTGTCATCGGAACCCCATGTTGGTGTTGTAAAGACGAAGCCAGTAAGCGATATAATGTGTACAAACTACAAAGCAACAGAACATAACACCGGTTTACGACAAGCCTGTCAGCGGACACCGGGACTGACAGTCAAAACAAACGATCTATTCATGATAGAATTCAATGTGAATATCTTTAGTATTCAATGCAGTTTTGAGTAAGTTGTATTTTTTAAAGAAGTATAACACATATAATATAGATAACAGATATAAAAGTAAGAAGCGTGTTTTATCGAAAAGCAATATTAGTAAACCGTTTTTCGATATTTTAAACGTTTAAAATTAAATCGTATCAATCCTATAAAGCATATATACAATATACGGTAAGTAGTTTCAAAGACTCGGCTTAGAAAATCTAGTAATTGCTCTTAAAATGAGTCTAAACATTTTCGAGGAAAAATAGTGTCATATTTTAACACTCATTTTTTTACCTGTAATTCTTATGTGTACTCATTACATTATATATAATACACAATATGTTTCTTTAAGATATAGCACGCTGGTAATGATATATCTACGGAGAAAGTATAAGTTATTGACCCTGACTGTCTCGCAGCTCAGGCCTATCGGCGACACTTTTCGTTGGGTGATTTATATTACACTATAATTTTATAGCATTTTTTTTAAATTTGGTATAGGTCGCGTCACGAATCTTTAGCGCTGAACGAAACCTGCGCAGAAGTCAAAAATAAGGTATCGAGGGGACGGCAAGGCGCGCGGGGCGCGTGATCGTCGGGTGCGCGAGCGTTGATTGGTTC
>DWAJ01000283.1:0-37995 GCA_018238005.1 Eurema mandarina
GTAAACAGGTAATGTTTGTGTGTTTGTTTAATTGTAAGGGCTAATCTCGGGAACCACTGAACCAATTTAAAATTTAAAATTGAAAAAAAAAAAAATCTAGTTTTTTTTAATATATAAATATGTGTGCATGTCGTGGACGCCTGTAAGTGTGGCTACGTTCTATTACTTTGTGTAGATATACGTGTTGTTGTGGTAATTGTTTAACGAACGTACGCCATGTTGGCGTTCCTTTCATAAAAATAAATAAAAATAAATAAATATACCCAGTAGATACGTGTTTTTTGAAGAGATATTGGAGTACTGACCAGTTTATTGAAAAAACCAAAAACTGTAAAGTAACGCTAATAGCGATAACATTATTTGAGTTAAAATATTAGTCTAAATTTACATATTAAGATCATTAAAACGTTTCTCTATAAATTAATCCTTATTTAAATATACAATACATTATTTGAACCAGTATCGAAATTAATTTTATATTCATTATTAACAAAAACAATTTTTATTTACATGATATCAAAAAAAGATACCTTCATGATTTATTTTGTACGCTACAGCCATTTCTAGCAGTGCGTCTCTTAGAGCGGTCTTTACTTCAGGAATCGCTTCGGGAATTTTCTTTACCAACTCTTCCAGCAATGCGAATTGATTGATAAAACATTCCGGAGACTTCATTGCTAGTCTTCCTGAAAATATCATAAATATGAACTTACAACATAGTTTTAATGTTGCTAGACTATAAAAATAATTTTAAAAACCCTAAAGTGTCGTATTCATAGGGACATAAATATTTTTCTTATACATGTACAGTTCTCAAAATTAATTTAAATATTTATACTATACATTCATTTAACCCAAATGACCGTAAGAGATAATTAATCCAAACCGTCATTCTCATATATGTACAAGACTGTTTGTTGTTCTGTTCATAATCCATATAATATTAGATATATTATATGGATAATGGATGGATTTAATTATTCTCAAAATAATATTTTAGACTAGACAAAAGACGTGCTAAGAAAAACCATAGACAGTACAAAATACAAATTGACTTGAAATTAAAGATACAATCCAGTTCTTAATATTTTTTCTGCTGACAACATTTAAGTATATTCGATATATTTGAAAATTAATTTAAGTTATGTTTACCCAAACACATGTAGGCTTTAGGATGATGCGCCGCGTGTTCGTCAGAGCGAACGAGTTTTAGAAGTCCTTGTAAAAATACTGTTGCTACTTTCTTAAGTTGTACTTCATCACCACTAAAACAAAAATAATAATTATTAACGCCTTATTAAGCAGTTAATAATATTTTTAAGTTAAGGCTGCTCTATCATAAATAATTTATATTACTATTAACTACATAGGTACTTCTCAATTTAACATTATTTTTTGTATATATATTACAATAGTCTGATTTTCATCCACAACCAAATTATAAAATTTTAAACATATTTATATATTCATGCGAATATAGATAAAAAAATATGAGTTTCATTCACTGTCACTAAGTAAAAGTTATTTTATATAATAAGAGAAATATTTTAAATAATAACTTACTTGTTGATAACATTCATTAGAAACATGAGCGCCATGTTTCTCAGTCTTGAATTTGTATTCGGATCAAACAACGACGAAAACACTACCTAAAATTAATTCGTTATATAGACAAAAATAATATTTACATCATTATTTACTTTTATAATTTAACTTAATTTAAAATTTTTGAAAAGGAATTTATTGTTTTGTTTTTTCTGACATGCAACATTTTAATTGATTTATGATTTTAATAATATAAGTTTTGATAATAACCAGTACACTATTAATATTTGAAGCGGGTAGTATAATTATTTTTATAATATACTTACTTGCACACAATGTGGAAACATAATCGCTGGACCGGTGGCTTTATTCAAGTACTGAATTAGTTTTAAACGAAGGCGCGTACATGCGGGTACCTTTAAATTAAAATATAAACATCTATTGATAAAATGTAATACTACAAACAAATTATACTAAATAACTAAATGGTAAGTCAATAATAACACAAATTTTAAACCAGGTTTGTAATCTATACTAATATAATCTATAATATGAAAATGAATCACCAAATGTAATTACATAAGTGCCTAACTCGTTGACATCTGAACCGTTTTCGATGTGTACAAATATGGTTCTTAAGCAGAAAAATATGGTATGAGTTTATAGGTGGGATAGGTACCACGTGGACGAAGTCACTTCAGTCCAACTTGTCTTGAATTAAAAAGTGGTATAGCAACTATCTTACCTTACGGTCATCCGGGGGCACTTTTAATCCTCCCCAAGTACCCAAATACAAATTATATAACGGCGCAACTACTGACGGCAGAGACCAATCCACAGAACTAAAAAAAAATCACATAAATTAAAAATAAATATACACTATATGGATTGTGCTTCTAGGAGTAGGTATTCGTATTATAAACAATCTATAATGGAAGAAAGATATTTAGCTGTATATTGTATATGCTATACAACACTGATAAAATAGGTTCATTTTTTATTATTTATTGATAGGCAATTATACTACATTGCTTGAACACAAATCGCCTTGTGTTAAGCGACGGTATGGTCCAGTTAACTCTTGTCTTAAGAAAACCCAGAAAGCACATGGGGAAAACACATACAGAGAGTTCTTTCCACATTTTGACAATTTTCAAGATAAACAAGCTGTGCAAATTATAGCAGATTTTTTTGTAGGAAAGAGTTAATCCATTGCGCTTAATGGAAAAAAATTGTAAAGCTTACCTATTTACTCTTATCAATGGGCTATTCGCGTGATTGGCAACACTAAAACGAGAATCAGCAGCGGCCACTATTAAAGTTAATAGTATATCATTCAAATTGAATATATCCTTACTAATAAAATTCACTATAGACAATTTCATCTGAAACAAAATGTACAATGATTAATTTGCTAATGTATGCCTTTAAAGATACATTTTCAAATATTTTTATGAGCATGATTAAATTATTAAAGTGTATTAAAAAAAATTGAAAAATTAAGATATAACATTTTTTTAAGTATTTAAAATTTCACAATTTCATTAATAAAGCAACATACCTCTTCTAACTGGTTAGGATTTAATTGGTTTTTCTCCACAATTCTTTTATATGACTTTACACTCATCCCTGGTGGTACTTGAAAATCACTTTCACCTGCATTAGGAAGAGCCCTAAAATAACAAACTTTAACTTAATCTAAGATTCATTTATTATTAAGAACACATATACATGTATGTATAATATTCAACCAAATAATTTGTGTCTTTATGTATTTGTTGATTGCATTTAGTTATCAAATAGCTTTGTAGTTATAATTTTTTTTACACCATACCAAAGACACTTCTTAAGCTTTAGACTCAAAATGTATAAGCTTTATAGACAAAAAGATAGAGCAAGTTATCCAATTAGTAGCATATTTTTTCATATCATAAAAAAATTGGCAACAATTGTAGCATTATTTATTCTGTTCTGTAGTAATTGGTAAATAATAGAAAAGTAGTGCAATGTATATGTTTAAATTACAATTTACAACACATATTTTGAAACAAAGGAAGTTCAAAGTTTTGTGTTATACATAATTACATATTAAGTAAATGGATAATAGATATATAACTAACCTATATGGTAGAAGAAGCACATCTGTTGCAAACTTGAGTATTAATGCAGAAACCTTAGGCTTTTCCTTAAGATTTAATTCCGATTCTTTTATATCAGCTAGTAGAGGAATAACCAACATAAGTAATCTGAAAATTATGTTTTAAAACACTTTATTGTTCATTTACTAAAGTTATTTTATTGCTAAATTTGAAATTATGTACTTATTAATTTTGTAATTTGGAGAAATTTCTTGAAAATCACAGTAAAAGTTTAAATATGAGAAAGATATCTTAAAATAGGGTATATATTAAACATAATTAGTGTTAACTCACTGGTCTTGATGTCCTTGAGGTCTGTTTTCAATAGATTCTAGTAAAGATGGTGCAAGTTTGAGCTGCTGTTCACGAGGCAGCCTCGGGAAACCCATTGTTATGTAAATTATAGAGAAATTCTAAAGCAAGATAAATACAAGTATATATTAGGAATAAAAAGGTTAATATTTATTCATAGTGAAGGTATAAATGCAAAAAATAATAATTGTAATATTTTCTTACATCTTTTATTATATTCATTCTAAGAAAAAAATCTGCATAAAAGTGTACTTACTATGATAAAACTATTAGCTGCGGGATCCCGATATAATTGCAATAAAGTCTCCACTGGTAATTGTACATCGGCTCTACACTTCACTCTTTTGTTTACATGAACTAGCAACTCCATGACCTTAGTCCGAACCTGTATGTATTTGTTATTTAATAAACCAACTTCATATAAAAAGACACATTGAAAATTACATGCGTTTTATATACGTAAACTAAAGAGCGCACAAACCTGCTCATATGGTGATGAAAGCTTCAAAATAACAGGCGGTAAGAATCGATTGAGACAGTTCTCCAACTGTTCATCTGTATCAGCATTTCCCAGACGAAGAAAGACGCGATCGAGAAGCACTATATTTAAAAAGAAACAATTTATTATCCAGTGACGGAATAGCCACCTAGGTTAAAATGGTCAAAACTGAATATTTTTAAAGAAGAAACTTACATAGATCATTCGAGCAATCATTGCTGCTTTCGGTAACCTCCATTTCAGACATGGTTATTTATTAAATATAAATATTACCAAAATCTAAACAATACATCAGATTGTGTTTGTATTCAGCAAAACACAATGACAGACAAATTTGAATTTTGTGACATTATTATCTACATTGACAGATGTCGTTCAGATCATTCCAATCTACGAAATATTTTATTCGAAAATAAGTCTTATGTTTAATTTAAAATAATGATTTTGTAAACTATTGTTTGTTAAATAATAGTTAGCTCCTTTTGTTTCAACAAGTTATATATTATTATATTATAGAGTATGTATAATTTAAAATATCAATATATTAATAGTATAAAATCTTAACATAAAATGATTTACTCATTTTATGTTAATAATAAAAAAGCAATTTTTATAATAGATACCTATATTATACGAATAGAATAATAATATTGAGTAAAGCGTGTTTTAATACTTAATTCTAGTTTCCAGTAGCACGCGCCATGAATAAATACTAAAATTTGGAGGCATCCTTGCTCGTTAGTTGTTGATTGTCACGGCACTTACGCATAATACGGTAATTTCGAAAACTTTTAGGGTAATTTTTTATCATAAAATCGTATTCTATTTTAGATGTTTAAGAAGTTCTTATTCTTATAGGCACAATAATAAGAGAAAATAAATAAAAGGATATTTATTCAAATTGAGCTAAAAATAAAATTTTATTGACAGAAAATATGGGGTAAATATTATAAACAAAATGAATATCACAAACAGTTATTTCGTTGGTATTCTGGGAAATTTTTAAATTTATCTTATTAATATTATTTGACAGAGCAATATGATTGCTTACTAAATAAAGAAAATCTAAACTAGTTTTAAATCTAACAACACAGCATTCTTTATTAAACAAATATTAAGATGTTATCTACTAGAAGGAATGTTCGTGTTTTCAGTACTTCACAAAATCTCTTTACATTGTACAACTAAATGTAATTTGTATGATATTTGAAACTGGCAATCCAATGTGCAATCATTATATTTATTACTGCTTTCAACATTTTATATGCAACATAGATCTCACTGAGGCAGTAATAAATTCTTAAACACAAAGGTTCTTTGTGTCAATGACCTTCACACTTAATCAATTCCTTAAATATTTTTATTAAGTCATGGTTATTGCTTTCATAATAAGTCCAACGTTTTATTCAATTCAATCATAAGACCACTCGAAAATATTGCATAATCTTGGAATCAGCACATCAAAACGGCGACTTTGAATTCTGCTTAAGAAACGTTGATCCTCTATTCTATTCCATGAGCAAATATCATTACTAGTCCAGGTTCGACCATCATGTGTTCATCAACATGTGTGTTGTCACAGTGTAGCACTAATACTGCTTGTTTTCCAGGCACCCGCTTACATACATATTTTTCATACAATCTGTAAAAACAAAAGGATAATAAAGTTTTTAAATCATAGTTGTTTGAATTATGATCATAGTCTATGCAATTATTTAAATTAAAAAGTTTATTATTATATATTAAAATTAGTGTTGTAAATAATATATATGTTGGAGCAGATAGACGAAAAGAATAATTAAGATAGTTAAAACTATTGTAATTGTTAATTAGTTGAACCTACTTGGTTTATTACAATGTTTAAATTCAAACTTAAAAGAAGTGTGACTGGCATTTGTCAGCTGCTATAAAAACGTCAGCATTATGAAAATAAACATATTGGATAATTCATATTAATGCTGAATATACACAGTTATTCTGATACTCTGAAGTTTTAGTTATTAAGAACCTAAGAAAGAGCCATTATGAAGCAAACAATCACTACCTCGGCATCACTACAAATACTTTGATGTGACTCTCATTGACATATAATATTAATGGAAAGAGCTGTAGGCTATTTCACATAAATATCTGGTATCCACTTATGTAAAATGCAATCACTAACCTTCTGTTATTTTGTCTAGTTTCTAATGATGAGAGGCCTGGTGGCCATCTTCTTTCATGGCAGTTTTCCATCAGATCATCTATTATATGAGGTGGACACCCAGACTCTGATAAAGTTCTTTTTATCATCATCTGTTAAAAGAAGAAAACATATTTTTCATTACTAAAACACTGTCTTTTTCTCTACATAATATAAAAAATTGGTTGCTAAGTCCATAAATAGATAACCGCTGGATTGTTTTCGGTAATATTTTTTTCAAAATATGCCTCAAAGTATGAGGATGGTTCTTTATATGACATACCCTTATACATGTAATACATATGAATATATTTTATTAATAATTGACAATGCGATGCACAAAATATTTAAATAAAAAGTAAGTGATATGTAATAATTGAAATTATAACAAAAATCACTGTACGCATATTACCACCTGCAGGACGTCATCGGGAGTAGAGATCATGCCGCCCCAACGCGTAACCCTCGCTCGTGAGAGGGAGTTGGCCCAGCGTATAACTTCTTCACGTTCCATTTGGTCAGCCAGTGCACGCATAGTCGGGTTTGACACCCGCATCGCTCGCATGAATTCCTTTAAAAATTTAATCAACACATTATCATTTAAATTGGACCTTCGTAAATGATTTTTCGAACAGGTTATATGTAGGATCAAAATATTATGTAGAGTGATATAAAATTATATGTTGTGTACAATTAAACTATTTAACTGTATAAATATTTGTGTAGAAATAATTTATAACTCATGTACGAGTTATTTGAATCTATACTAATATATAAAGCTGAAGAGTTTGTTTGTTTGTTTGAACGCGCTAATCTCAGGAACTACTGGTTCGAATTGAAAAATTCTTTTTTTATTGAATAGACCATTTATCGAGGAAGGCTTTAGGCTACATAACATCACGCTGTGACTAATAGGGGCGAAGATATAATGGAAAATGTGGAAAAAACGGGGAAAATTATTCATCTATGAGGGCTTCCTTTGCGTGCGCTGCGAAAACGGTTCAAGATACCAAAATATATGAATGAAATCATTATTCCTCTTTAAATGATCTAAAAAAAAGTCCGCGACAGTATATGTCTTTCTTCTAAGATTGACTCACTATAACATAATAATAGAAATAGATTCGACGGGGACGAAGTCGCGAGTAACAGCTAGTATTTGATATTTGAATATTCCACTGGTTAACACTAATGGGTAGTATAGATCCAGAAATTATCCTTTACAATACTAAAGCGTTAAAATCAATAATGTACTGAAAAGATGTTGGTTTTAGAACAAAGTAATATTGTTAAGAAATCTACTAAGCTTACCTTTAGCAAGGCTAATTCTCGTTTATGTTCATTTATAATAAGCCGCTGCTCTGCAAGCTCTTGTTGATAATCTGTCAACTTTCCTTGTTGTGACGCAAGAAGAGCTCGTAACTCACGCACACAGTTATGGTCAGAAAGCTCATCTTTGGGGATAACTAGGCCACACCCTGCTTCACAGGGCATTGGTCTTTTAGGATTGAATTCACCTATAATAATTTTCCAACATTAATATTATCATGTTTAATAGTACCTAATAGTTTTCTTATAGTTAAAATAATCATATAAGAAACAAACTGATAAGGCATATTAATATCAGTAGTTCCAGTAACTCAGTTATTTATTAAACTCACTTACATTCTACTAAATGTGAAACAAGTGAATCCAGTTTCAATACAGCATTACAACCATGTGGTGCATTATCACAACTAGTACATAATCTGTAATACAATAATTTTGTTAGTCCAAAACATGAATAGCCTCAATTAACAATTGAATGTTTTGTATCATTGATTTATAAGCAGTAGGTTATCGGGGCATTAAGTTATTGCAAGATAATGTAGACCTAGTTCTAATGTAGTCAAATAATAAATTAAAAAGTCAATAATATTACTTATGAATAAAGTGAAAGCAATTTTTTTTTTATTTGTATTTTCCTGTTTATGAAAACAATTAAAACGATATTAACGACGTTATATTTCTTGTTCACAGAAAAAAGTCTGTGCCCTAGTTATATACAATTTCGTAATAGTAATACCTTGAAAGTAGGTTACGTAGGATTCTTGGAACTGGTCTCAATTGACTTGCAGTGACTGCCTGCCGGTCTACTGGGCACGTTGGTTGACGACTTATCCACTCAGTAATGCAAGCACGACAAAAAGCATGTTCACAAGCAGGTGCCTAAAATTGTCCCATAACATTAATACAATAATTTATTTAGTAATTACAAAATTCTAAATCATCATAGGTTTAAAATTACCTGCAGTGGGTCTTCTAGAACTCCTGAACAAATGGGACAAATGAGTTCTTCGTCAACGTCACCTTGAAATCTTTTGATTTCAAAGCCCATTCTTAAATAAAATAACTATCATGAATCATTCACACTCTACAAAATAATTAATTTATAAATATAGTAAGTAGTAACTCAAACTGTGGATTTGTTTCTGCTAAATCCAAGTGAACTTAGTGATAAGTGAACATCAACAAAAAATAATACAAATATGATACATGCAAATCGAATGCACTTGCAACCAATAGTGATGTTTATGTCGTTTTTAATTATTGTTTTACAGTACTGATTAATGATTTATTCGTCTTAAGAAATGTGTATTAACGAAAATATAAATAAAAACAATTTCTATTGCATAATTTTCACATATATCTCATATGTGAAAGTTTTTTTAATTGGGTATTTTTTTTTTAAATAATTTACTCGTCTATACATACATTTCCAAAACATTTTTGTCGGTTTAATAATGAGAATATCGAGCACATCCCTTCATATGTCAGAAGTAGAATGACGTATGTTGTGTCCTGTCAACCATTCTGAACTCTGCCATTCTATAAAATTTTCTTTTCAATCACTATCTTTTCGCTTTTTAGTATAAAATGGATATAGCCACGTACAAGTGTTAACATTAAGAAATAATAATCTATTTTTTTAATTTATGTGTTAATGTTTCAAAGTATTAAGCAAAAATGAGTGTGTTCAAATCTGCAATGGGGTACTTCAGCTCTGGAAGTGCCAACGGGGGCAGTGATAATGATTTTGTTGGTCAATTTGTTGAAATCGGGAACATGAAATTAAGGGTCAAAAAAGTAATTGCCGAAGGTATGTTATGTTATAATCAGTGTTATAAGTAATTTAAATAAGCCTTTAAACGTCACACAAATTTACGTTTTGGGGCGTCTCATTCATTGTTTAGTAGTTGGTGCTCGTATTTTTTTACATACTATGTTTATCTATATAATTATAATATCATGGAATTGATTCAGAACTGAATGACACACAAGATGATTGAAATGTTTTTATTAATTAATTTACCATATGTCTAATATAACTATGTCATATAACTTTATGCATAATGTATAATTAAACTTCCTTTGTGTTTTGATATTAATGTGACTGATAACACAGCCTATTTCTATATCATTCTAAATTTCCCAGTAAGACTTAAATTTGTTTGGTGAGTGTTCGTACTTCATTTTTCATATATGACTTGAGACTTGCTCACAATTATAAAACCAATGACATCATGTTAACAAATTAAGTAAGAAGTCCACTCAAAGAAGAGGTAAACATTAATTAGATTTCTAAAACACAGGTTTTTCTGAAAATTCATATTATAGGTACCGTTATGTTAATTTAACAATAATACTACTCTTGATTTATCATGTTTGAGATGTCTTTACATTTAAAAAGTTTTTGATTTTTTAAGAAACTGAGAAATATTACAATATATAATTTATCCTAGATATATATTTTGATATGTATACCATTTCATTTTTTGTGATAGTGGAGGATGGTAGATTTTCTGATTCCTTATCTTTCTTGAATAACCTTGAAATTTACTATCGAAAAACTATGAGAAAAATATCTTAATATCATTATAAGCTCTCTTTATACACACGTGTCTATATTTCAATTGAGCAAATTAACTATGAAGATGAATTGACATTCAAATGGTAGCATAAGTGTTTCATTAATTTATTCATACACTCGTACACATACAAAAATAATAGGAATCTAATGAAAATACGTCATATAACAAAATAATCATATTGAAACTATTACTTTCTATTGCAGGTGGTTTTGCATTTGTTTTTGTTGCTCAAGATGTGGCTACTGGAACAGAATATGCCCTTAAAAGACTTATGGCAGCTGATGAGCAAGCTAATAAAAATATAATTCAAGAAATAAGCCTCCTCAAGAAACTGTCTGGACATCCAAATATAATTAAATATATAGCTGCCTCATTTATAGATAAGACTAAAACCACTCACGGGATGAGTGAATATTTATTATTAACAGACTTATGTAGCGGAGGTAGTCTAATGGAGGCTTTACAGAATAGAGGGCAGGCATTCCCCTTACCAACAATAGTGAGAGTTTTCTACCAGGCTTGCAAGGCTGTCCAACATATGCATGTTCAAGTGCCCCCCATAGCTCACCGTGATCTCAAATTAGAAAATTTTCTTATATCTAATGAAGGTAACATTTATAATCCATGCAATACAGTTTAATTACACTTTAATTTAAACTAGCTGTTGCACGCCACTCCATCCGTGTTTACTTTCATAAAAAAATATTACCCCGGAAACTGGATAAAAAGTATCCTATGTCCTTCTCCTGGTTCTAAGCTACATCCCAACCAATTATCAGCCAATTCAGTTGAGCCGTTATCGAGTTATAAATGGTGTAACTAACACGACTTTCCTTTATATATATAAGATATGCACCATGGTGTAATTAAAGTTAACTTTAAATAGCCTGTAACTGAAGTATGAAGTATTATTTATACACAAAGATTATTAAGTCAGATCTGTTACAGATATAGCACATTCCAATAAGATTTATATGTATATTGAATTATTTTATGTTTATTATTTCAAAGGTGATTCTTTCAGCATTTAGTTAAAAGAGCCATGTTTCAGGTACAATCAAGTTATGTGATTTTGGTTCAGCAACTACAGAAGTATTTTCTCCTAATAATTCATGGAGTGCAAATCAAAGAAATATGTTAGAGGAAAATGTTAGTATATCTTAAAAAAATATTAATATAAAATTAAAGATTACAAGTGATTACAAGATCATTATTTTTTTTTATAATCATATTTCTAGTAATTGCAAAAGTAATTAGGCCATTATTAACCTGCAATTAAATTTGCATTGAGTAATAAATTATGCACTTAAAGTAATTTATATTTTTTAACTTTAGAGACAATTAGATTTTTATTAAAAAACAATAATCTAATCTTTCGTTTCAGTTGGCCCAATTCACAACACCTATGTATAGAGCGCCTGAAATGCTTGATACTTGGGATAATAGAAAAATTGACCATTCTGTTGATGTATGGGCTTTAGGATGCATCCTATATACCCTGTGCTATATGCAGCATCCCTTTGAAGACTCAGCTAAACTAGCCATCCTAAATGGCAATTATACTCTGAACCCCAACGATCAACGCTATAAATGTTTTCATGAGATAATAAGTAAGTAATAAATATTTTAATTTAGAATTGAGTTTCATAGTTGTATTTAATACCTGTAGTATTGAAAATTTGTAAAATTGTAAGGGCTTAAATAAAAGAAGCAAATGCACTTATTTTTTCCTTACTTTCAAAATTTTACTATTGTGTTGCTTGTTAGAACAAGACGTTATTATAGATATACGTGATCATAATGACTTAAACTATTTAACAAATGTTAATATTTCAATTATTGAAATTATGTAAAGCTTTATAATAATAATCTATAAGTTACAGTTATATTAATGAAAAAACGTGTTTGGTGTATAGGTGGTTGTCTCACGGTGAACCCCGAGGTGCGATTGTCGATAAACGGAGTGCTGGAGAGGCTGGCCGCCATCGCCGAGACACAAGACATCAATATCAAGCAACCACTCAAATTTGAGCGTAAAAAAGTTGAACAATCCGTGGCCACTAGCTCGCCAGGTAATAAGAAGTCAAGTAAATATTACACTACCATATCTTAACTCCGCGACGCGTTACAACTTACATTCTACCCGCAGACATGTGTTGATAACTCGATGGAACGCGACCCCGCGCCATTTTAATTTCCATTTCCGTATCGAGCTAAAAATGGTCAAGTATTTTTTGACTTTTTACACTCAAATTTTTTTCTGTTCTCGTCCTGTTTTCCTATTAGTTAATTTAACGGTAACATGTGAGATGTCTGTACATTCCAAATGTTTTACGAAAATACGACGCCAAAGGTAAGAGTATTGACATTTTTTCGTCGAACAAAAAAGGTAGTATAGCATTTATTTGACTTTTCATATATATTTTTTTTACATTCTAAATGTGATTAAATTATCTTACCATATTTTATTTTAATTTCAATGGTAACCTGCTAAAGATACTATTCTATTAAAAAAAAAAATGTGTGCAATATAGGAAATATATCAGCATCATAATTAATAATACAATCGAGCTTTAAATAAATAATAAATTGTATTTTTCAAAAAATCTATAGCTCGGAAACAAATATTTAACTTTTCATACGATTTCTTGCTGCTTAAAAGCAAATTATAATATAAATAAGATAAAAATTATATGCTTATTAAATTTACCTAAGTAAGTGTTACAAAATATTTAACTATTTTCAATACAATGCACTTTTCATAGCTTTGTACATTCCCGCAGATATTATTAAGTATAACTATAAAAACATATTTACCTGTTAAATAAGGTTATTATTAATTTCTGTGCTCAGACATATTCATGCATTCCTTTCTTGAAATATAATTTATGATTTATTTATGTTTAGAGTATAGTAACATTTTATTATTAATGAATGGGGGTTTTCTTACATTTGTACTATGATACAAGTCACAATATCAGTTGGGAAAGACTATTCTAAAATAGTGGAAAATACTTATATTTATGGTAATACTCAGCTGCAATACAATTTATTGCCAGTACCTGTTTTTAAAACATACTTACATAAATTTGTTTCAAAATTATGTTTACATGGTATGGCAGAATTGCCATCTTAAAATAAATTAAAGAATGAAAATGGCCTAATTTTTCTATGTAAAGTTGACTTATACATACACTAATGACTAATATTGTGACTTTTATATTATAACACCGTTAATTATAAAAGGTGTTTAACATTTAATTAATTTATATTCTAATATGGACTTACATATTTGCACTAACTAACGGTGGCTTTATAAAATTGCACCAGACATATTTTTATCTAACACCCAATAATCGGTGTTATCATTAGAATAATAAAAACATCAGTGTCTTAACTAATTTGGACAATATAAATACGTAAAAAGGTACAGGATTATTTTTTGTTATGTCAACGATAAAGCTCAATGTACATTAGATAATCGTATGTTAAGCTTATTTTTTTAAAACAAAAATTAGATGTTTTTGCGACACGGACTATGTGTCAATCGCTTTAACGTTAACATAATAACGTAAGACATATTTAATATGTTTATGATCACAATTCACATAATGTCATCACAACGGTCGAGTGGTGTTTGAGTTAGAATTTTGTTCTCTTTCAAATATTTTATTTAGTCATTATTGTGTTTAAAGAGAAATAAATGGACATATTGTAATTATTAGTTTGGTTTTTTATTTTCGTCATATTCGAAGCAGGTTTACTTACAAGTGGTCGGGCTGTCAGGAGGATGAGGGTAAAATGTCTTAATTTATGTTTTAACTACTAACACTTGTGTTTCACTAACGCTTCTGGCTAGATTCATAACTATGCAAAAATAACGGCGTATTTTGGCCTCAGTAATGCTTTTAACACACTAAAGTTTAGGATTGCGACGTTGTTTTTGCTGTTGATATCATGGTTTTAACATTAGTGTCGATTTTGATGATGCTAGAGCACTTACATATTCTTCTAGAATTCTTGAAACAATAGAACAATCTATTCATGTTATACCATCTATTGAAAAAGCACTTTAGAATTTTTATATTAGAAATTTGGGAGTTTAGGTGAAAACTTACAAGTTGAAATTGCCGCAAATACTAGTGGATTATTGGATGAGCTTAAATCTACCACACATTTACTATTTGCGTGTAAAGGTTTTTATAAGTTAATTTTTTTAGCTTTCAATGATTTCGTGTTTGTATCTAATATAATAATTGCTAGTAAATAATTTTCATATTTATAATTTAAAGTGAATTAATGATTAGCATTTTAATTTTGTTAAGAAAAATATTCACTTCCAATTAAAAATAAAAAATATTGTTTATGGACAATTATTCTTTTGAGTAATATCAGCTAGCAAACACAATTCAATTTTTTGTGATTACAGTTACGTAGATAAATTATTATCAATAGATAGAGTATATCTCAAGTTTTACTGAAGCAGCTCTCTTTGAAAATATTTGTTAAAAACTCAACAGAATTTAATTTCCTTATTAGCAGAAATAACCTGATTTTTTGTGATAATAAAATAATTCATGAATGCGGTAAAATTATATTTTTAAAAATAATTTCGCGCTTAAAGAATATAGTCAATATAGGTACTTTCAATAAATCTAATTGTTAATATATGTATATTTATTCATTAATATATTTTTTAAAACGATCGTCAATCTACAACGTATTGAATTGAAATAAATAGTTTAGAATTTCTATTCTTCCTTGCTTTGAATTCTTCTATAGACTGTTGAAACATTGTTTACAAAGAAATTTCAATCTGCCATATTATTAAATTTACGACTTCTCTGCATGTACTTTAGTTATAGCTTGTTTTGTTACAAATAAGCTCATTATTGCATGATTGTGTATATGCCAGCTTATCAAAAAGTCTCAAATATTTAATTTTAAATATTATGGTTCTCTGAGAGACAAAGTAACTATTATGCTGATCAGAATTTAGTCCTTTTTTGTTTTCCCACTTTTTCTCTATGGCCAAATCACTCTATTTTTTAATTTAGAATCATAGTTATCAATTTGCGTTATAGATTCGAGACTTTTTGATTTTGCACAAACAACTTTCTGCGTATTTATCACAGTTTCTTTTCATTTTAGGTGTTTTCAACTTTTTCGGGTGCCCGATTGCTTTCTCGTTTAAATGACCCGCCATCGCATGTCTCCGACCACTCGCTCTTGTCAGCTTGCTAGATAACGGATATGCTCGCAATGATGAGTATTGTTTTCATTTATTAGCTTTTTTACTAATATATTCATTTCAACGAAATCAAGGTTACACAAAATGTATTTGAAAATTTTTGATATATTTTTATCTAAAAACCTACAAATTGAAATGATACTTACATTTCCAGTAAAAATTCTTTACGCAAATCTAATGGAAAAGTTAAGTTAGCTAGACCCCATACGCACCTTTATTAAAAATGTAAAATTACATAAAAAAATAAATCGGTGTAGTATTCTTTTTTAATTAATTGAAAATGAATAATATAAAAGACTATTATGAATCAGAGAATATTTTTTAATTAAAATTTGTCCGTATGAGGTGAGATTTTCAATAAAAAAATGATGCAATTATTGCAAAAATTTAACCATTGGACAATAATATTATAAAACATTCCAAGAAGTATTATGTATTATATAATTAATGTATAAGCCCAACAGTATTCTTAAACAATTTTAACCATTATAACAACCTTAATTTGAAATAAAATCGAATATAAAACATTTTTAACCAATTAAAAAAAAACGATAGTACCTAGCTGCATATGAAATTGTACTTTATAAAAGATCAACAAAATATATAGACTTAATATTAAGCGGCAAATTGTTTGCACATTATATGTTTTAAAAGAGTGATCAGATATTTTCGTGCTGTGACATAAGTGTTATTTTTGTTATTTCTTTAGTGTTTTTATGTGCATTTTAGAAATCTGAATTGAATTTGTTTAATATTTTCAATAAATTTAACAAAAAAATGTTAAGGTATACTAAATATTTTAATTTGTACTAAATTGTAAAATGTATGGTGCTAGTATTTTTAAAGCCACCATTTAATTTTGAAGTTATTTTTTCAGTCATATACGTTTTTGATTGCCTACAACGCTCGGCGATAAATAATGCGCAGAGACCTTAAGTTAGAAAGAGACAATCGGTTTATTTTAGCTTCATGTAGCGTTATCTCTTTTACACGTTCTTATAAATCCGAAATTATCACGGCTTCTTACATAAGTTGGATGGGCATTAGTTCTCGCCGGGTGCTGTGTAGATTTTTTTGGTTTTCATATAAAATGATTTTTCTAGTAATTAAATTTTTATAGCGTTACCATCGTGTGATCATTCCATAGGGGATTTTTATTGAGTACCCTCATATACTATAAGTATTTTTATTTTATTACATCACAAATTTTATTTTGTGCCGTTTAAATGTATGCACTATATTATATAGGTAATATTTTCGTGAATGTTAAGAATCTAGGCACCCTATACAATTTCTGATACACATTTTTTTTTTAGTTTTGACGACAGGTGAAAATTGAAAAGCATGCATAATTGCATTTTATTTTTACCGACTTATGAAAATAATGTGATATTTCTTTTTAATAACTATGAATATTTATTTATTTATTTTTAACAGGTACAAAATTAGCTATTGTTTACAAATAATTTTCTTTACGAAAATATTCGCAGCTCTTGTTTAGGTACTTACTTATATATTGAATATCTAAATTCTATTATTATTTTGACACAAACTCAACACAACAAATTTCAAACTTACACGCTTTTACTGAGCTGTTTTTAAACAGATTCAGAAATTTTAGAAGTGATTATATCCAATAATTCGTGCACATTATTTATAAATGATTCTAAAATTATAATATTTATTTAAAATTTACATTTTGTTACGTAGTTGATAGGTGAGCAATATTTTTGTTACTATTAGTTGTAAGTTATTTAACTTTGTAAGTTACTTAATATTTTCAATAAATATGTAAAATTATAACTTAGTTTTATTGGATATGTGTATTCAACCCAATCTTTAAGATGTTATTAATTCATTTAATTTAGATATATAAGTGCATATACTGTACAAGTAGCGTTTCCTCTAATCGTTCGCGGTTTCGTTGTTATAAAATTATGTTTAAAAGAAAGGCAATGGGGGCTTTTATTCACGCTTGCTACGTCAAGTAACGGCTGAACCATTGTTTTTTTTTTACTTTTTTGAGATGAGACCGTGATTGAACGTACCTACTATGTAGAGCCAGATTATTATTGTTTATTATTTAGCGCTATATTGATCATAAGTCTTAAAAATACATATTATAATTTAGGTTCTCTAAGAATTTGTTGAAAATGTGGTCAATAATTAACAGAAATATAACAAAGATGTTTTTGCGGACGAACGACAATATCGACTATAGAATGGCAAAATACAAGACGCCTAAATGGTTCAATAAATTGTAATTACATCCAATTACTTGTAACAGACGCTCTGACCTTGATAGAGTATAGGAGAATGAGATTTTTTCGTCTTCGTACTATCTATATATCTTAATAATATCATTGTTATAATATATTTATATTTTTAACGAAGATAAATTTTAGTTATAGATTTCCAAAATTGCAATTATTGTCCTAATACGAAACAGTGGTTATTCAGGCGTATTTAAAAAGTTAGCTTATCCTGGAACCAATTTTTTATATGAATAATAGGCAGCCATTTGACCATGATCACGACTGATCGTAAGCGAGATGCGGTCTAAGTCTTATCACGACTGCCAAAGAGCCTATTTACTACTACATTATTTTTCCTACAGGAATGGTACAAACGTGTCTATATCTATTTATTTATTTATTTATGCTTTATTACACGTAACGCAATATAAATATTATACATTAATATAAATATTGAGGTAACTGGCAACCAGGTCAGTCTGTATTATCTATGTATGTATGTTCCAGGTGTAAAGGAGTCCCAGCCAATAATGCCCGAAGCGCCGGCCCGGCCCCCCGAGCCCAGCCGTCCCCCGCCCCCCGCGCGGCCCCCCGCCGCCCCGCACTACACGCCACCCGTAGCATC
The DNA here is from genome assembly GCA_018238005.1 of Eurema mandarina. Classification (NCBI taxonomy): domain Eukaryota; kingdom Metazoa; phylum Arthropoda; class Insecta; order Lepidoptera; family Pieridae; genus Eurema; species Eurema mandarina. Next base: position 18,719 of record DWAJ01000283.1, read on the forward strand.
GGGAGGACTCTTCTCCTCTATAAAGGACGGTGCGGGTAGCTTCCTCAAGAACTTGAAGGACACGTCATCAAAGGTCATGCAGACAGTGCAGCAGTAAGTGTTGTAGGGTTTATTTTTTTTTCTTTTTTTTGGTCGATGCTGCCAGCGTTTGGAAACAATCAAAAGATGTCTGCGAACGTTATGTAAAAAGTAAATAAGCATATTTGACAGACACCACATCTCTATACCTTTTTTAAAGACCAGGCGCATAGCTTTCTAAGAAACATAGAGATATATATTTTTTAATTATTTTTATAATACGCTGTATATAAACTAACGATTTACAAATACAAAGACAATAATGAAATGAAAGTGTAATGTATTAATAGGTTAATATTTTTTCAGATCAATAGCCCGAGCTGATTTAGATTTAAGTTATATAACAAGTCGTGTAATTGTGATGTCGTATCCATCTGAGTTGCTAGAGAGCGCATACAAAACTAATCATATCGAAGATGTGAGAGTAAGTGCCTTATTATAATTATATGTTTTATTTATTTTTAATTTTATCTACAACGTGTAACAGAAATGCGTGGTAATATTTAAGGATCGCAAAGAATACCTAATTTTAAATGAATGTATTAAAAATTCATTTCATTTGAACTATTTATTATCAAGATATTGATTTTTTATTTCTATTGACTAGCATATCGATATTTAAATTTATCGACGCTACGACATCACTAGAGCTATCAGCTGTTACGTGTCAATGACCGCATGACCCTATGACAATGCATTTCATTGAAAAAGTTACTGCTATCTCTGTCATTAGAATTCGAAAAGTGATGTAACACTTTTGTTTTGATTTTCATATTATCGATTTTATTGATGAATTAATGAAATAAAAAGATTCAAATATGTTTATTTTTATGCGGGGACTTATATATAGACTATCTATGAGCATCTGAACATCACGCAAAAATATTACCACACATTTCTGTTACACGTTGTATAAAAATTTAGCATTTTCCTGCAAATACCAATCCAATATGTCTGTCTTTTGATTCTGAATGCAAACGACCTCTCTGAATACCAATTTATTCGAGATTCATAGAAACAAACAACCCAATCTCGCGCTAGTTAGTTCATCTGCCGCCACTCACGACAGCCCTCAAACTATTTGAACCGCCTAAAATAAATTTTCGTAATTTTACTGGAAAACCTATCAAATCAAAATACGCCTTAACAACATCAATTAGTAATTGGGCGCGGTTTCTAAAGAGTTTCATGTTTTGGCAAAAAAATTACCGTTAATAATTTTGTACCAAAAATGTGCGAACGACTCCGTAGCGTATAAAATCGCTATAAAATAAATTTAATATAAATCCAAGGAGAAGCGACACATAAAATCGACATAAATCATCAAAAGTCAGGCGTTGGAGACGTTTACAGCCTCCAAGGCTGTTAGTTCCGGAAGGTTCTCGGGTCGCGAACACCACTCCAACGCCGCATAACGATATATTTAATACACGAGTAATGTGGAAATAAATTCTTCTAAGTACCGTTTAATAGCGATATATAATGTTTTTCCGAAAAATTTTCTACATTCTACGGACGTCAAAGCCATTTCGTGATTTGTTCTGTACGTGATAGAACGTTTTATAGGGAAATGCAGACACGCTTTGTCTGGAGTATTTATAGAGATAACAACCGTTATTTTAGATAAACCATTTTATGATATTTAATATTTTTTTTACATATTTTATAGTCTACATACGTCTACAAAGTTTTCCATACAAAAAACAGCACTATTATCGTTATAAAAAATTATACAATTTATATAAATATATAAAAGAAGATATATGTATGTAGGTACGACACCTACCTACTATATAGACTTGACAAAGTAGAACATTTGTTAATTGTCAGTAATGATTCATCAATACTACATTTACCACTCATTAGTATACCATTGCATGAAAATCAGTTAATGCATCTTTAATATTGGTCCAGGGGTTCAGATAATTACCTGAAGGCATAATTAATCGGTATGCATTAAATGATTATGCCCGCGGCGATATCAATATGAGCCTACGGAAATTCCAGCGAATCGTTGTTTACAGATTGATAAATTACGGAGCTATGTTTTCGTTATTAATAACACATTAAACAGCTAAATTAATACGATCAATAAATAATCAATTTATTTGGTACACAGTTGTGGATAATTAAATACAGCTTAAATAAGCTCATGTATAAAGGATCAAGTCAGGGAAAGTGACAAGTGATGTTGTTGGACATTATTTATTTTGAGGCACAACAGACCACTGAACACTCATACTAAATAATACAAGGAAAATTATATTACAATTAAGGTTAAGCGTTTATTTTTAAATAAATATAAAATTATCTACTCAAAATTGTCTTCGTCTTATTTGTTCTTATTGAAGAATAGATTAAAATAGAAATTTCATGAAAAAATATCACCGTAAAATCACTCATAACATGCTCGCATAAATGTTTGAAAACTAGTCGCATTATATACGTAGATAATTGGTACAGTAACAACGATCCATAAAACAGCGAGCTTTGAAAATTATGTAATACGTAGAGTGCGCCTTGTTAGGTTGGCGATGCCATTCCGCCGCTACAGAGCAATTGTCATATTATTATTGAGGGCGTTTACACCACTAAGCTAGATGTATGGGCAATTTGCCGACAGAATCGCGCGTACCGCTTACACGTTATTCATGACCCTCGCGTTAATTTCGTTCCGATGCACATTTGTAGCCAAATTATCGCTTTTTTCAGCACTAATATAAATAAAATTCGAAATCGTCTCACAACAAACACTTTAAACAAATTTATGGGTCGTATACTTCCATAAATAAGATAATACGATTCATTTATCCGACAACAAAAGCGTTCAATTAAATGACGCAATTGATTTTCAGATTTACGCCATTCGATACCGTTTTCAATGTTCGAGCTTCACAAATGGAAAAATTCTCATATGTTCTATACAACGTGACACTCAAAGCTCATATTAACGGGACAACAAATAATAATGTTTCGAAAATGCTTACTCACATCCACGAGAGTCGAGAGTTCATTTCCATTCAGAGCAGTTCCCGAAGGACGATGGCGTGACGTGATTAATTCCAGACTGCATTATAAATTTGTTTCCCTTTTATCTTTTTCAGCAGTCGTATTGTTGAAAAGAACAAAAGGGCCGAGATATACGATTTCAGACTGGAGGAGATTAATTTGTTTGTTTTAAACGAATAAAAATGTAATTAAAGCAAATACATCGCGTTGAAAATAATTAGAATTCAAATCTGATAACGTAGCTGTTGTGCGAAACATTTCATTCGCGCTAACGAGCACCGTCGCTCGTTGCGCTTGCCAAAGAGTGGAGTGACATAATAGGTAATTCTGTTTTCAACTTATAATATGCTCGCTTTGTCCATGCTTCGCTTGCAATATTGCCATTTATATCATAAGCAGTTATCGCGCTTCTTAAATGTGTTAATAGCTGACATTTCTCATATATTATAATCTGACTACCTTGATGTTTTATCACTTAATATAATATATTTATTAGTTAAGCTAACTCTTCAGCTGTTTGATAGATTAAAACTGTTCTCTATTCTGAAGTTTAGTGATGAAAACTTTTGTTGTCTATTATATCTACAATCATAAACAACATAAAAAATATACAGATAACAAAACTGCTGCAGTTACTATAAAATTCTGTTTCCTCTCCTTCCCGGCTAAACCTACACACTGATAGATTAGTTGATAGTTCTATCAAACAAAATCAGCAATTAATTGTATATCTAGAGTTACCATTTTAAAGTAATCTTAATATAAAACACACATATGTATTATGTATAGTGTAAACAGTTTCAAGAGACAATTGTGTGCTCGGAGATTTCGCAGTGAACTAGTGCACGGCTACACACCGCAAGCCACAGCGCGTCGCAACCTCAGATGAGAACCCGATAACTTAGAATAATGTTCTGTCTTTATTACTCAAATTACTGCTATACAATATTCAGGTCGGATTTTCCAGTTCATATTTGTTTTTGTAGTGACCAAGATATTTAACATGCTTATTTCTTAAGCTCATTTTAATTACGTATAATCATATTTTATTGAAAGAACAGATTAAAATATGGTTGTTCCATGTTTAGCTTTTTAAATTAAACATTTTATATAGATACTAAATAAGCAAAACTAAATAAAGTATGAATATACAATATGACACAGATAAAACATGATTCAAATGTCGCAATACACGAACGCACATACATTTTTAATGAATCCGTAAACACTGACACGGAATAAAATATGACACCAAGCTCAGGCATTCGATTATTGCATATAATAGAGTCATACACGGGAGTGGGAAGCACGGGTAGAGCATGCGTGGTTGCTGACATCCAACAATGCACTTCGCAGAATGTCAATGATCTCGTAGCGTATGTAGACATTTCATTCCTGGCCGCATATTGCTGCCAATATACGGGAAAGTGCTAAACTTCGTTATCGCGCTATATTCTACCTATTGTGTAACTCTCGCTGAAAGATTTCCAATACCATACTAAAAATTCAACACACAACTTTTGATTTATAATGCATGTTTGTTGTGACGTTAAGTTTTATAAATTCGAGTTAAGATGCTCTTTGTATGTCACAATAAGACTATTCTTTTGAAAAATTTTATGTAGTATTTTAAGCAATTTTTTGATTAATTATACTTATAAAAGTATTAAAAAATTAGATATATTAGATTGAACAACAACTCTACAAAAATCCATACAACATCAATAATGTATGATATCTACGAAAATTTGGTCTCTGGAAAAAAAAATTTCAAAATCTACAACACAACTGACACAACGACCCACAAAATTTTACCTCCTCCTAATATTAAGTACGAGTATAGATTACGCCCACTAGGGCGTAGAGCTTCTACTCCTAAATTGCAAGTGGACACAATGGTGTTTGTCGCGGCACATGCCACATGCAGTTCATGAGCAAGCCCGATAGATCAAGACTAGGTCTCGTGTGACGTGCACCTACAAAACACCACTATCTACTGCCGCTCAGCACTGAAATGTGTCATTTTACCGCGTTACAGCTCTCGAAATTATAGTGTACAGCGGACACTACGGCTTGCCTGTAAATCATTTTTACTTGCCCTGCACTCGACAAGCAGTGGGCTCTCAGGCTTACATACCACAATAAAAGTGTCAATACAACTAAATGTAAATTTTACGACCATGTGAACTGTAATATGCAGAGGCCATGAGAACGTTTAAACGCCAGGTTGGCTTTTAGCACGATGTAGAGAACCATTTATATTCAATTGAACTGAATTCGATTTTTCAATAAACCGACCTGTTTTTAGGCTACGATATTTTGTAGGAAAAATAAATGGAGGCATTTGGCGTGGGCTGGGCTCTTATTCATGGTGATTAAACAACTTTTATAAACAGGTTTCTTAATGTTTTGTACCGCATCTAACTTGTATTTTGTTGTATTGTATTATTCAATATAATAATAAAATAATTTTTAACAAAAATAAACCGACTTGAAACTAAAAAGCAAAAAATAAATTTGCTTTGCACAAAGTAATACGTATTTTCATTTAGTATATAGATCTTCATTAAACGTAGGTCGTATAACAAGTATATTATTGACTATACTTCGCTAGCCCGATTCCAAACTTAATCTTACAAAGTGGTACACTAACGTATAAGAAAAACCTAATTAAGTTATATCTTGATAACAAAGGAAATGTCACCGCAACCGGGTCGAAATCTCGGAAATGTCTTAATAAATACGATTAAGAATCCACTTAGTATTATTGAATTCACAATCGAAATTGAATACCGACAACTAAATTATCAAAACAGGAAATTCAAAACAATTTCTTTCGAGTCCTTCAATTTTATTTAATCCCGGCAAAGTTTCCGCGACCTGCGGGGTTCAAGTAATTTCCTGAAGGGGGTTAAGGCTTGGGTGTAGGGGGAGGTTGAAAAACGAGAATTACACCATTCGCTAATTGCAGCAATCACTTTAATGTAGTCGACAAGACCGAATTGAATGGGACCCGACCGATGCTCGCTTATAAATAGCGAGCTCTCTTTTTAATCAATTACATTTGTGACAACGTTAAATATCATTTTTGTATACGAATAAGTTTCACGAATGTACGTAATAACATTACATTACTACAAATGATTAAATTATTAAATATTGTAAAATGCTTTCGTAAAGGTGATCATTTTAAAATTAAATATAGTTTTTAAGATATAGTCTTATTGATAATACTTAATTATAATAATAATACAGACTTAGGAACAAAAATATTATATCTAAGTTTTTATTTTCCATCGATTATATATTTTTTACTTCTATTTATATCATTAGGTGTATTTCAACGTAGCAAGCATTCCGTAAAACAAATGAGATTATTCCGACTCGCTAGAAAGCGTAGCAAATAAGTAAATGCACCTCAGCAAATGCATCAAAATTAATGTGTATACTAAACATAGTTATCTTGAATATCAAACAGTTCTCGTTCGTGTGTTGAATTTCGTTCAACACCTTGTGCTTCTGTTTGTCTATTGAAACAGTGCATTTCAGATTCACGAACAAATCGCGCTTTGCAACAGACATAATGAATTCATGTATCTCTTCATCTAACCAATCGTGTTTATCTGCGAACGGCAAATACTTTGTACTATTCTGCCCTTTAAATTATTACATTTTATATACATATTATAATATTTTAAATAAAAAAATTATAACATTATGATACGTGTTCTGTTCAAAGAGAACGTTTTGTATTATTAAATATAAAAATATTAACCATTTCCAATTCTAGGAATTCCAATGTTTTTTTAAAGGAATTTTGGGGTTAATATAAAACCATCGTTACTTCGATCAAAATATTTCCAAGAAAGGTACGGAAACATTTCCGTCCTACATCCCTTTCGTCAAAAACAAACGATCTTTTTAATACATTAAAAACCTACTTTCCGGGTCTTTATTAATTCAATATTATGATGTTATTAGTGAGGGATATTGCAACGTTATTTTTACTGATGACAGACTGCAAAAATTGGATTCGGAATTGCTTTTTTTTTACTCAGATTCATCGTTAACAGCGAGGAAGCAGGAATACAGCATTCGCTAATCGATTTCTGTAACCAGTTAGTAATTACATTTGAATCAGAGCTGATTCGGTTTATTTGATTTATTTTAATGTATTTAAAACAATTGAAAGCATAATTTTGTATGATATGAACAATAATTTATACCACAACTAAATATCCTTGAATGTACTAAACAACATCAAGCTTGTTTAGTTATATTACAGAATTACTTAAGCTTAATAACCCTATAGCAGTGCTGTTCCTAACTTAATTTATTTATTAACAGATGTAATTAAGGAGATCTTGTATATAATTCAACAAAGCGAAATTGACATTGAAGCGTCTGTACTAATTGCAATACCTGTGTTATTACTAGCTTGTACTATTTAAATAAATGTGGTCGCGTAATGTAATCATCAAAATTAATTGGGTAAAGTATAAAATTCATAATAAATAGCATTCTTACTGAAAATATTAAGTTATCTTACTAAATTTGCAACCACAAAACAATAATAATTAAAAGTATGCATATATTTATTTTAGGTTATATAACCTACGTACCTTATATTACTACGTAGTAAACTACGAGTCTTACTATGTGGTAAGGAAAAAGGTTAATAATGTTTAATCACACATTTATTAGTTCACTAGCGATCAATCCACAACAAACAAAAATACAATACAATATAAACCAGTTAATAGGACAGATTGTCATGCATTTGATAGTTGCTGTGTCGAAATATTCATAGCTTTCTCCGAGTCCTGAAGTCCATTTCAAACTTACAACCCACGGTTAAGATCGCATCTTGATACTATAATCCTATAGAGCGCTGTTAATAAAACTTTAGCTCCTTAATTGTGTTTCAACAAAGGAAATTGAGACAGAACAAAAATATTAAACCTTTAAACAGTCAAAGGAAGAACTCGTAAAATAAAAGCAATTAATTGCACTCTATACAAACGTCTTTCTGAGAATTAAAACTATCAACTTACTTTCAAGACTCCGTTACGTAATTAATTTATTTTATAATTCGGTACAGTTTTATTACATTTTCATTCTTTGTTTGTCTCGTCCAATAGAAACGAAAACGCCGTCCAATGTATATTTGGGATCAATTTTGTCTCTTCCTTTTTTAAAATACGAGTACAATACTTTTTCATGGTAAAGTTGAATGTGAACCTTGAAGGGGCACAGTTCGAGCAGAAATGAGAGGCGGAACAATAAAATGCGGATTTTTAAGGCTGTACGGTAACAAATTGCGAGTCGCAATGTCCGCGACTACGCCAACAGATGAGCTTTTGCCCCTACCACGAGTATGTTCTCGATGAAAAATAAAATAACAACACATTTATTTGTAAACATAGTGTAGTCTCAATAGCTTCCACAAAATGGATCTGTGTAATGTTAGACAGGCGCTTCATACATAAATATTTTTTTATACAAAATTTATTTTAGAAGTAGAAAGATAAACTTTACATTATTACATACGTTTAAAAGTATTTCATACGTCTGCGTTTGTGTGAAATTGTGTATGTGGACTGTAAATGTGTTTTGTTGGGTATGTGTTGGAATAGGCTACATTAAGATTTTATATTATATGTAGTACGTACCCATAATTCTAAAACAGTCGGTTGTATTGTATAAAGATGGCTCTAGTGAATATATTTTAAAAAATCCACTTTGTTGCAATTGAAAAAGTGTATAAATCTTTTTTATAAAACAAATCAAATTACGGCTTATCCTAACAACTTTTAAATTACCTCAAATTATTGTACGTAAAAGCTATCAATAGGCCATGCTTGATTTGATTTTTTATGCTCAAACGCATTCTAGATAAAATGGTAGGAGCTCGAAAAGTTCATCCCCCTTCGAAGATTTGTTGGTAAGATTTAATTTGAGATACGGTCACAGCCATACTCCACAGTCGCCAACTTTACGAGACGTACCTCTGCTCTAAATCACCCACCAAGCACCAGACTATATTATACAAACGAATGGATTTCTTTTGTATAATTCGTAGGCCTTTGAATTGTGTCAATCTGATTTGGAAGCTAATACTGCTGTAATTCACGATAAGGCGCTTAAAGCCTTTTTTGAAATTGTGTTTCATATTATAAGGCTTTATGGGTCTTATTTAAATAAAGCAAGAACATAACTAACATATAATATATTTTTAAAGCCACATCCTTCTTGGATCCAATTTGACAGCATCTTATTAATAAGTTTCCAACATGCAGACTTGAAACACATAACTAGGGATAAAACTTTGGTAATACTGTATCAGCTTAGTTGTTGAATCGCAATAAGCCGAATCCAACTCAAACTGTGCTGCATCGTTTAGAAATTATGCAACAACTACAAGAAGTTCGATCGTGTGGTGCTGTAAAGCGGCAAGCGGCAAGCGGCAGAGCGAACGTTGTGGCATGTATCATTCATAAGGAAATGTGGCTTCGAGCGTACACCGCGAATATTTCACAGTCGGTTTATCGAGAGAGCAGAGGCGTGTTTAAAGCCTCATAGAGTACGGGCACAGGTGGCTCGAATATCCTCGCCAATAGTATGGAGACGTGATCGGAAAACCCGAACGCTATTGGCAACTCGCGACTTCCTCTTCAAATAATGAAATTTCAAATTTATTGTGCCAATCGTACTCTTTCCTGTTCGACTGCGCCGATAAATTAGGACGTTTGTAAACGTGGAAGTTGCTGAATCATCAGATTACTGAAATTTGCGAGTGCACGGCGCACTCACTAGCACTCTCTATAAAGCTTGGTTGCATGTTCGTCGTACTTACGAGTATATGCCTGTAACTCTGTCGAGTTTTGTTTGCTCGAGGGCTCCGTATTATTAACTCGTGTGATTCGTAATTATGAGTTTTCGTTAGCGCTAAAGGCGTAACTACGAGCAACGTGTGCAATTGGTATTTAAACTACTTGAAAACATTTAATTTAGGTAACGTAATGGCACAGGCAATTTCGCACGAGTAGCTAGAATGAACTTTTGCTTCAATCAGAGCTTTGTAATGAAACGTATGCACTATGTAATATAATACCGATGTTATGTTTTAATTTAAACTAACATATTTTTATTACTTGTATTCTCCTTAACTATATAGCCTGGAAACTATTGCCAAAATATAGTAGTTAATACATTTATTATAGCTGATTGAACCTCCGTTTTCTCCTTAACATAAGGTTCTAACCAGCAATTGGCCGTAATGTAATAATAAAATTATCAATACCCAATATTTAAAACAACAATCACAATGTTTATGTATACCTAAGCCTGCAAATATATCGAAACGAATCTGTATTCCCCAAGAACTAGCTTACTGTAAAATCAAAAATAGACGTGCATGTGGAAATGCTCGTTCAATACATATAATATCATACTGAATATAATATTCTGGTTTCATTTCGACCACGGCAACTCTCCGGCTAGCAATAAACTTTCCGAGAAATATTTTCACATCATTTTGGAAGTTAAAATGAAAGTAACTGCACCCTGTAGAGCAATAGCGGACTCGAAGTGACGACGGATAATGCGGCATACTTCGCTAACTTGCGTAATTTTATTCATAAGTACTAGCTCAATGGCATATCAAAAGATTCCAAAACAATATTTACCGAGACAAAATCTCGAAGTGAGGGAGCCGAAGCATGTAATTAGTATACCCGCTGACATAATCAACGTTCCGTGATAATAAATCTCTCGCGAAGCTTCTATTAATAAATGATAATAAAGTATAATTTATTTATTATTAACGGCACTTTGAATTGATTATTATTTACGTTTTATCAAAACTTACGTCTTCAAAAAGTCTATTTATTACATATAATATATTTTGCAAGTACGTTCTTATATTTTACAATACATTGCTGTCATAAACAGCTTTTGTTCAATGCAACTAAATCTTAAAATAGCGGAGTAAGATATGTTATCGACCATTATTTTTCCGATAAAGCTTTCAAGCTAAAACGATTGGCATTTAAGTATGAAACCTAAGCTAAAAATGAATCGAGTGCTCGAATTGAAATCGAATTTTTATTAAAATAACTTCTCGTGTCGCTGGATTCGAAGAAAAGAATAATAAATTTTGATTACTTTCTCACGTTCGCAATCGTGATTCGATTTCTCAATTCTTACCTGCTTCCCACTACGAAGTCATGATTAAAATGGGGAATTTTTATAATTTGCTTTCAAGATTATATTCAATCAACCAACAGTCAATTTGTGTCTAATTCGTTTTAGAATTAGTTCATGAATGTTTATCGTAACCTGTAAGTTTTAAAGGAAAGTCCAATAAAGATAAAAAGTAGAGTTTCGAAGAAAGCTAACGTTACGTGACCAAATATGTTCAATTGTTAAACTACGTGGCTATGTACTGAACTGCTAGCTATTAATTCCTGAGAAGGCACTAGAAATTCTCAAACGTTTCACAGTTCACATGTTAAACTACTATTGTTTGAAAAAATTGCCTTAATAATATTTTGTAGATCGAACCAAAGATAAACTTAATGCATAACTTTATCAATTTGAATAATTGATTCAAATAAACGATATACATTATTACCACTTAACTAATGCAACTCGGAATCGGAACTGCTCAAATAGATTTTGAAATCATAGATGAAACGTATTTTTAATCCCTTACAAATAACTAATAAACTATTGCTAACGTAAGAAATCTTCTTCTTTATTCTTCTTCGTAACAATCAGCCTGCCTGAAATTGAATGGAAGCGATTGTAAAATAAACGCACGTTTGTCTAAAACATACACAGCAACATTGAGTACAGACTGCAAATCTAAGAAAGTCAGGAACACACGAAGCAAAGGGGCTTGTTAAAGAATGTTAGAGCTTTTCCTCACGAGTCCGGTAGATTAGAGAGTTAGTGCTCCATACGTGCGCCACGCGGTTATATTGTCTACCTTCGTCTATTTTTAGCTTTAATCTCACTCACCTAGACACACAATTGGCTTCGCGCCATTCGAATAGTAATAGGCTTAATTACATTGATTGGAATAATTTTGTTCCATTTCAGACCTCTATTGTATCGCTTATTTTACACATTCAATACACACTAAGTTGGGAAGTCAATGAATTTTGACTTAATTAAATTAATCATATTAAACTGCATTACTCTATAGTGAAATAACAAATTAAATATTCTATACCACATTACAGTTATTTACTATTTTAGAGATTCTTTAATTCATTTTAACTGAACGAGTTTTCTGAAGGCAAAGGGGAATTTGCGTCGATGTATACAGACGCGCTGGGGCGCTAGAAATGACACTAACATTTTTGTAGAATCTGCTCTTTTGCCATCTACGAGATTACATTCAAGAGACTAAATCCTTCAGACTTCTCTCTGGATTTAACCGCCTTTGTTTCGTCTCTCTTTTGGATTATTTACAAGCAACATTTTACCATCGCATGCTGAATAACGTGATCCTTAATCTTTCCTATTTGTATGTACATTGACATACAACATTCTTTTTCTTTATATTAGCAGAGATGAAGCTGAATGCAGCTTTGAAAGCATTCAGTATTACTCCCGAAAAGAGCCTTAGCGAAACGTTTTCGAATGTATTCATTAAAAGAAACTAGTTCGTACATTTACGACCGTAAATCGTATACCTAGTCCTTTATGTTTATGTATAACGTAATACTTTAACAATTCGCCTGAATGAGTGGCACATTATGTCCCAAAACTGCGTTCACAACTGCACGTAGTTTAAGTAGCGAGCAATTCTTTATGTACAATGAAGTTAGATTGGAAAACTTCTCCTTGCAATGTGTTGTTTCTGTGTAGTTCGTCTGCAACACATTAAGCGAGAAAATGCTCGAGCTTTATAAGTGCTATTACAAAATTGCATAATCCGTCGATTTTGTGTACTTATTATCTATCGATTCGACTTTGTTTATTTGCAGCAAATACAATTTCGAGATTGTTAACAATGACGAGGGCAGGTTTTCCAATCTCCGCGATTGGATCTCTGACAATATTATGTCAATACATCTTGAAGTAAGTGTGTCTTTCTACAATATTATAAAACTTTATATTTATCAAAATGTTTTTGATTACAACTTGTTTTAATATTTTAATTAATGTCGTTCCAAGCGGACCATTTTATTTCTATTGTAAAATTTAATTAAAATCACACTGATAAAAGTAAAAAATAATACTAACGAACGATAACATGCAAGTAAGTATTTTCATCACAAAGAGGATTGAAATAATAAAAAAAACACAAAAAATAAAAATTTCTTACAGCTTCTGGTAAAAATTCGCGGGTAACGTTTATAGGCGCATTACTTTTACCACCAACCAAATGAATTTGGCAAATGAAATAAAGTACAAGAAAAAATATAATTTTATTACGCACAGTGCAGCTTACGTTGTGTCAATTGTTTTCAATTTTTCCCAGTACACGCCTCTAGACGATCCTCATAAACAGAAGCCTTGCAATATCAGCTGTACCACATTTCTGCGAGATTAAATTCGTAATACCGCCTCTGCTGGGCTCAAATCCGTATTCCATGTGATAACTACTGGCAACTGCTACAAACATTTAGATTTGAGATTGTATATTTCATTTCAATACGCTGTTCTCTTAAATTAATACGAGTACCTATTGGTAAATAAGAATAGGATTTCAAACAATATGCTGTTATATAGGTATACATATATTAAATTATATTATGTCAGTAACCGGTAACCACTAAGTGTACAGATTTCAAAATTCCACATTCTGGCATTTTATTGAATTAAAGACATTACTTTTCATTTTTGAATACGTTTTTATTAATCGGATTTTACGCGGTTTCGGTAACCACTCTCGTTTAAAATAATTATAATTTACATACGCGATTCATCACTCGTTACTTTTATTTAATAACCATTAATATTGTTAGACTTTTAAATAAAAATTAAAAAATATTTAAACATAGAATGAAAAAATGTTTTATAGCTTGAAATAGTCCGTATTTCAACAATTCACTAGAAATAAATCAATCATTGTTAAGGTATTCCCTGTTCTAGATTGTATTTCGAGACCTAGTTTGTTATAGTTTAAAGATTTGTCGATGTTGGATAAAATATGGTACAACAGTGCATGCATGAAAGGTTGTCTGTGGCCACGTTCACTGAATTTTTCGAAATACCGTCAGCAAAACTTTTGATTGCACGCCAATAGCTTCGATTCTGAAAACAGTTGATGTTAAAAGATTACATAAACAACGTTCAATTATACATCACAATATCATGCTAAAACCTTTTTTTTTCCATATTTGGTATGGATTTTTAATTTACCAAAAATACATTCATTATTCATAAACAACAAATTAGACCTTCTCTCTAGGGTTCAGTTACATCTCAAGAGTATTAACGTCTCTGAATCATTACATTTTATTTCGTAACAGCTGATGGAGAAAACGAAATCTTTTCCAGAACAACTTATTTGTCAATGTCAAGGCAACGAGGGATACGTCTGTTTCTGATAGCCTGCCTGTTTTGTTTGTTTATTGTTGACGTGTAATTAATTTCATTTAAGCAATTATTGTGTTCCGTATTGAAAATGACCATCAACTGTGAAATGTAATTAATACTTCTGAAACAGTTACAATCAACATAATCAGTTAGTTCGGTTTCATCTTCGTCGACAATTATGACAGTAATTAATTATTATTGACGGGATGAAATATAGCTTCTTGCCTATATAACTAATGTCTCTTGACTGGCATCTCGTACAACAACGTTTATTATAAGATATAATAATATGTAGACTAGAACAAAAACCAAGAGAAACTTTTGAGTGGGCAGAAAAATAAAAGAGAAGCAGGTGTGTTATAGTAATCCTGCTATTAAGACGGTCCTTACATATCGATAATAAAACTACGACACGAAGATACGATGGCTTTTATAGTTGTTGTACAATTTTCCATGACATTAACTAGTAAAAATTATTATACGTATATAGTGGAAACTACTTTACAAGACTACTTTCGTATTCTGATCTCATTCATCTATTCTAGTCTATCTACTTTTCGATACATAAATCTTGATAACTTTCCAAAATATACATAAAGTTCAATTACGATTTCTCCTCTTTAAAATATAAAAAAAAAACATTAGAAGACTGATGTAGATGAAGGGCTTACTTTAAGGGACAAAACAAACTAATTTAAAGGAACCATTATTAGCTTTTGTCGGAACAACAATTTTGCTAAAGTAGGCAACGAGGGGAGTAAACAAAATTTTCTACACATTGTCTCGATGCGGCCGACACGGGACGGGAACCTCTATTTGTCATTTTATTAGCCACGGGTCCCGCAATATTCTGCGAAATAACTCCGTCGGCGGCGTGGCGAGATTGCTTACGAGTTTACTGCCTCTGTCCAAGAACGGGAGTCGAGAAAAAGTTGTAAATTTTCAGCTAAATCGTGAATTTATACGAGATCAACCGACCCCTGCTTTATTTGACCTTTGGTCGTTACCCGACCGTTCAGAGAATTGGGCCCACCTGGACCGGTAGCTTAATAAACATACCTCATTCTGGTAAGAAAACCTAATTGTATAAAATATTTGGGCCGTCAATGCATACGTGATATATGTATAAATACGTAAAAATGTAATTTTTCAGCGATGTAAAGGCTTCCAAAGCGTACTTTGGTACAAGCAAAATACTTACAAAACTAAATACTTGCACTGATATATTAAACTAAACATCATAAAAATGAGAAACTTAATGGTATTTGCGTATAAAAAAGATTATTTTACATATTTATATAATACAAGCGTCCCGTGCCGGCTTCGCACGCATATATGATACGCACGTAGGTATTATCCATAAAAACCTCGCTCTTGAATCACTCTATCTATTGAAAAAGCAGCGTCAAAATTGTTGCGTAGACTTTGTTTTATACTATATATTGCAGTGGATATAGGTCCCTATTCAAATATTTTTTGACTCGCAATAAGTAGTCATAGTTCAAGTATTTTAAAGTTTTACAACTATCTATTTTTAAACTTCTTATCATTACTGTATAGATCGATTTAAATAAATCTTTAGAATTTTAATCAATTTAAATATTAAGTCAAAAGCATTAGACAGATTACTAACAATATTGTTGAAGCCAAAGATTTTCGCAATTCTCGCCACCGAAAGCCGACCGAAATATTCATAGTCGTAACAAAATTGCACAAACAATTTACGAGCCGAATGATTTATGCTCATCGCGAGTCATAAATATTAATTTCAATTCTCATTTACATCACCAATTCTGAAGGACTACAGCGCAACAGAAATTATCCGTGCCCATTAGCAAATAGTATAATTTTCCCTTTTTAATTTCTTTTAAATTTCTTAAGTCCCTTACTAAATTGCTTTGCCCTCGACACCCGCCATTATACAAGTAATGAAAATGGCCTTAACAATCATTGTGCCAGGAGAATTTTGTTCCATTGAGTTTTCAGTACAAAGAGTGTTTTGTATATAATTATAGAAAGTGCTGTATTATAGTCGAAATGCTTAGTGGAATTTTGGTTGTATCAGTAAAAATGCATCGTTCAAACTATTGCAATATGCACAGCTCGGCTTAGATCGAGACTGCACCAATTTCTCGTCAATGTTCGAATTCGAGGGACAAAGATGTACTAGTTTATTACATTTCGATTGCAAAAAGAGGGACATAACTTGTTGCGACGCCTGTAAACCGTGATGAAAGCCGACAGTTTTGGCGTCGCGCCACTGTGAGCGGTCACTGTTTTTTCTTTGGCTCTAGCAAAACTGGCAAGATTCGATTTAACGAACCGCACGCCACTGGAAATGGGTTTCTATGTACTGTTTCTATTATATGAGTATCAAGTTCAAATTGACAGCTTTTAGTTGAATCTCAATACTCAATTTAGCGACTACTCACGAAACGAGCGTCGTAACGTTTTTTGTTGTTTTGTTATTGTGAACCCAGATAGACTTAACCATTCCCACAGGAAATAATATAATAAATTCATAACTACCTACTGCACTAAATGTTCCTCACAGTAACTCAAATATTAATACAGCGAATATAGAAGTCCACACAATGCGGCTTTGAAAGCATTATTCCACCACGAGCAAGACCAGTTTGACAATAGGGCTAAAGAAATTCATATTTGCTACTGTTCCCTCTCACGGGTACGGAATTTAAATGAACTTTGGCCAACAACAATGACACCACAGACTTTTGTTCTACGAACAATACATTTTACCGGTGGAATTAAAAACTGTGAACAAAAGAGTACAAATTCATATTGCAATACACGAACGGCCCGCGACGATTACGCAGCCGCAGACTCGATGCTAACAAAAAAACGATACATACGTACGCTTCTTTTATTTTCTAACAAAGGACAACTAGTATCTACACGGAATGATTAAAAACTTTTATGCAAGAAATTCTGTAGCGGCGTGCTGCACGGTGCAGATGACAACTAAATCCTATGAATGTTTTAAAGCGATACCAGCGATATTGAGGGCCTAGCTGGATTAAGCTTGGCGTATATTGAATACATTTTCCAAACGACTCGTCTAGACACTTATATGTACACGCCAGAAATTTTATCAGTCCAGGAACCAAAAGGAATAGATGGAATGTGTTTCTTTACATTGTGCGTTGTACATCAATTACAATGTTCGTTAGGCAGGCGTGTGATCGAAGTTTAAACCAAAGTATATCCAATGTGCAACCGGCCTTATTTTGTATTTAATTAAATTGGAGTAACAAAAATTTGTGCAATTCGTAGTACCCACGTAAGGGTAACTTTGGTGCTCTTCATTACGCCGGCACGCGACCATTAGTCGCAGTGTAGATCCAATTGCGCGGAGGATTTTCGCCGACACGCGATTTATTTCACAGTACTATTAAATTGACTTCAATTTCCGATATAAATCTTTGTATAGCACAGAGATTGACGAGTTAATATACAAAGAAATTAATTATCCTCATGGATACTTTAATGACATGCTAATTTTTTTAATGACATCTAACAATAATACGTTTTAGGATTTTTTTACTTTATAAATTTTATATAATTTAAAAAAGTAAAAGTTCCATTGAAACGAGTTTGATGGGAGTCTTGACAATCTTATCATTAATTCTCTATATTAATTCTCGTTATTATTAGTGTAATCTTCAAACGTATCAATTAAACAAGAAATCCGAAAATCACGTAGCAACATTCAGAAACTAGTGTTAATTACTTTAAAACAATCCTAAGCATATATTTAAAGAAGTTTTGAACTTGGATATTAAAATAGGAATGCGGAGTTGGCAGAACTCAAGCATCCCAAACAAATATTACTATCATGCATTGAACCACTGTACAAACATTGCGAACCCTTCTATCGATTGCCCTATTGTTAGAAACAACCATGAGTATTTGTTTGGATATGTAACCTGAGTATGACACCTTTTAACGTGTCCACTCTTTATATAACAAAGGAAGTATGTACTGAGTAAATTTTTGAATTAAACTAGTCCTTACTATAAATATGTTTTTGTCAACTAAATAGAAAAAACTTCAAAAGTTTAATTGATATTTTTGACACGAACAATAAAATTTATATATTTTTATTGTTTACACAGTTATTTATAATTATTGGTTGATTTACGACACATTTTTTTGTTACTAAAATGTTGAAAACGAATACTAGCTTAGAAGATAGACATATACTGTCGCGGACTTTTTTTAGATCATTTAAAGAGGAATAATTCTTTCATACACATATTTTGGTATCTTGAACCGTTTTCGCAGCGCACGCAACGGAAGCCCTCAAAGATGAATAATTTTCCCCGATTTTTCCACATTTCCATTATATCTTCGCTCCTATTAGTCGCAGCGTGATGTTATGTAGCCTAAAGCATTCCTCGATAATTAATGGTCTATTCAATAAAAAAAAATTTTAAATTCGAACCAGGAGTTTCTGAGATTAGCGCGTTCAAACAAACAAACTCTTTAGCTGTATAATATTAAAAGTATAGATAGGCATGTACTATAAATCAGGTCACACAATATTGACAACACATTGAAACACTCACAACTTATATTACTTCGCTAGTTTCATATTCCGTAGCTCATAAGTT
>DWAJ01000284.1:0-37987 GCA_018238005.1 Eurema mandarina
CTATATTTTTCTACATAGTCGGTACCTAATAGGAATTTTAGTTGTTTAATATATTTCTATATATATAAAAGAAAGTCGTGTTAGTTACACCATTTATAACTCGATAACGGCTAAACTGATTTGGCTGAAAAGTGGTGGGCATGTAGCTTAGAACCAGGAGAAGGACATAGGATACTTTTTATCCAATTTCCAGGGGAATAATTTTTTATGAAAGTAAACGCGGACGGAGTCGCGGGCAACAGCTCGTATAGTATATTAAAAAGAGTAGGTACAATAAAATAAGTCACATGTGATATTTTTTAATGTTTAAATGCCTAACATTGGTAGTTAAAATTACGTATTAAAAGGAGACGGTCAATAATTTAAACTCGGATAAGTAATTTTTAGCCTAGTAGTAGGCCAACATGTTCGCCATATCAAGAGAATGAGACAGATATCTCAAATAGATAAAATTCTATTTTGAACTGAAACCATATAAAATACCACAATAATAAAAATATGATTTAAAGAGTATTTTCCAAAACATCTCGTCAAATTATTTATAGCCCCAAAGAATATAATATTTTGTTAACAATCAAACGACCCGTTTGTTGTGGTAACTCTGTCGATGGAACTACTAACGACATCTAGGGAAAACGTTGCAAACTTTTACAATTTGCTTTGTGTCTGAATGCCCTGGACCTCGCTCTTGTCTCTTGCACACATCAAGAACACGACATTCCACACAGATATTTTGTAATTGAATGTTTTAAATAATTTAATGGTTACGGTACTAAAACGATATTTGGAGTGTATAATCATAATTAGACGGTTTATAGCAAAACTAACCACCAATTTTATTCTAATGCCTCATTTTTTATGCTAAAATGTCGCATTTCTTATTCGTATGCCTAACCTAAGTCCTAACAATAGTTCCTAATAGTTAACTTTGTAATCGCAATAAAGTGGTGTGCTTGTCATACGTATCTTTTGTGTTTTCATACAATGGCCAGTGAACAAAAGATTTTTAATCATATTGTCACTATAACATGTTACTAGTTTCGTTAGTTGAAACGAATCGTTTCAAACGATAGATCCCATAAGTAACTTTTTTCAGTAAAGGATAGCTTTGTTTTGATGGTACTTTATATATTACTATTTCTATATCATTACACAGTATAAAACAAAGTCGCTTTCTTCTGTCTGTGCCTACGTATGCTTAAATCTTTAAAACTACGCAACCGGTTTATCTATCAGATAGAGTGATTCAAGAGGAAGGTTTATGTGTATAAAGCCATAAATAGTAGGTCGAAATGTTTACGACATTAATCTCTATATACATAACTATATAATACGTTCCGTCGAAATAAATTTCTTCGAAGGGATATTTTAAGATACCTTCTGTAAAAGTTACAAAAAATATTATCCCATCAATAACATTCATTTCAAAATAGACCAGGAGACCAGTTCTCGGACTTAATGTACCTGTATGGATATGAATCGTATACAAAATCGTACAAATTTTGTTTTTCAGGCTATTTCTGTTTACTTTTCTAGAATTTTGGTGGACTTAGAAATACTGCTGCGTGTCTCGACTATTTATGCATATATTAAGTGTCACATTAGAATCCAAAATGTGTGAGCATAATAAATTCTCCATCTTGTAATATTAGCTGTTAGACAGATTGTTTGTGTTTTTAGATTTTTCAATTTCAGACGATCGGTATAGCTAGGAAATAGACAATCACTCCTTTCACACATGTATAGATTGTAGTATGAACCCGTTTAGAATTCATCGTATTAATTTCTCCAATATATTAGGTATCGTGTGTTCTCACTAATTGAAATCTTTAATATTGAGACGGTATCATTTGAAGCCATCAAATAAAATGAGAAATGAGTTACAAATTAATAGAGTCGTGTTAATTGCTTTATTATTCTGTCTCTTACGGTGCCCTTAAGATAATTAGAAGGCAAATTGAGTCCATATTAATTAATCGATTTTTTATGTGCCTATTTCGGGTAATAAGGTCCATTAAAAACAACTGAAAATCGGTAGGGAGGGTGCGAATGGTGATAGAACAATAACTTTTAATGGCTATTCTTTAATGAACCAATTTTAAGGAAAAGGTATGTTTAATAATAAATGACTTATTTAACTCCTTAGTAATATTTATAAATAAGATGTAAGAGAATAAGATAAAGTCTAAAAGGGTTGTTAAGATTACATAATAAGTATTAATCACGTTTCCAACCCAACGGTTAGCATTACATTGTGTAGTCAGTCAGAACGAGAGATATCTTCAGAAGATTATGTTTAAGTGTTTTTAATTCAACGTCTTTTAGTTAAAAAATTGCATTATTACAGTATCCTCAAGCTACTATTGACTTTTAAAGATATTAAATTATTCTCTAGCGATCTATGAATTAATATCGTAATCGAATTTTACCTCCAGTGTTGAAATTTTTCGGTTGTGGTGTCGGCGCAGTGGCTGCACCCGACGACCTGCGCGATCTGGAATGATACAGTTTAATCATTACATGTTTCATACATAAAAATAAATCCAAAACTGGTTTAAGTCTTGCATAAATATAATAAATACTTTTCTTCAAGTTTATTTTTTAAGTTATTATTAAATATGTACGTTAAAAAAGTAGAAATAGAAAATACAAATAGGCATTTCATCTTTTTTAAGTTCATAATCTCTCATAAAGAAATATTAGTTCTTCATATAGTAAAATAGTAGGTAAATTATGATTTAATATAAGCATCTAGGAAAAAGCAATAAACAATATGAGCCAAGAATTATTTAATGAAACAATTACCATTTTTCCTTGCGGTTTTCAAATAGTTTTTTAATTAATTCTCTCGCAACACGAGATAATAAAAGATTAAATTATATCACTTATAGTGAAAATGGCTGTACCGGTTGAAATAAAAATTATATACATCATCATCTTCATGACTATCAGAATAACTATTGATATAACGAACAAAAACGGAACAGGTGGTATTGCAGGGAAAAATATCAGTACAATAAATGCACTGTACCTATAAATGTATCGATACGGTTATCGAGATGTTTAAACATATGTATGCTTATCAACCATCTAATTTGAAAAGTATCGTAAAGAGCGGACCACTTTGTCTGATTTGATGAAATCTTTCAAAGCAAAAAGGTTTCTTTTTCGCAAAGCGACGCTGTATATTTATTTAGCAAAGGAATCTGCCTAAACATCACTCGTATTTCTTTATTTTGGAATATTTCGCAAATTCGTATAACTTTTTTTATCCTATTTAAAAATGTAAATGTAATTAAAATTAATTGTTTTTACTGCTTATAGTAATTAAATGAGGCCTATATAAAAATTGATATAAGAACTTTCTAAATATGGTAAATAATCTAAAAGTCTTTTATTACGAATAAAATCTGTGCATATCTATAGTAGACTCGTTACATTTTTAATAAATAAGATAAGCTTGTAATAACACTACTATCAGTACTCTTAATTGGAATCTAAGTTTATTGCGTTCAGTCTTTTAGTGCTTAATAGTTCAAAGTTAATTATGTTGGATAATAAATACTTACTTTGCAACTGGCACGTTTGTGAGACATAAGAAGTTGTTGCGAACACTGCGCAGGCTCGCTAGGACCTGCGCAAAGGGCGTCACGATCAGGTCTTCTCCATGACTGCAAACAAATTAGTTATATATTACTACAAATTAGGTACCACAATACAATTTAAACAAAAATAAACGAAACTACCAGGCTCAATTTTTATACGTTTAGCGTCAATTTAGTACCAATAATATGAAGAATACCAAAAATTATATTATTTTTTATTACTTAAACAACTCTTCTAAAATCGGTCAAAATTATTTACCAAATTAACATATAAAGTTTTGAAAACTACTATCTACACAATAAATAATTAGTAAATGATTAAAAAAGTTTATTTTAATATAGGTAACATTAGGTAATGAATATTGCAGAAATTGATTGTGAAAAACAGCAGATTAAAAATTTTGTCCTTCTACAAAAGATGCTGTCCTTGACTCACTTATTTTATTCCGTCGTAATTTATTCGACTTCTACATGTTTTTAATAAATTATTCATATTATAAACGGTGCTATTTATTTGATTTCACCGTTGGCCGCATGTCCAAGCTTTGCAATCTATCTTAGGAACGCAAATAATAAAATGATTGCTTCAGAACCAATTCGTAAACAGTTTGTTTCGGGATATTTATTACAAAATTTTTAAGTTTTTTTTTAAGTTTTTTAACGTGTGTTTGCTGACTCGAACCGAAGCAACAAAGCTTTTAGTCGACAGAAAATATAATCCATAATCCATATGTATATGTGAAGGTATAATATCGGATAATAACAGATCTGAAATTGACGATGATCTGAATTGAATTGGTTAAAAAATCTAAAGATGACTTGCTAATAATTTATGACAACATAAACTGTCATAATTAGGTTTAGATAGCTCGCATAAAATAGCATATATGTATAAATAGCTCTTAACTTTCTCGTTCTTGGGTAGTTCTGTGCAAGGCAGCTATGTGCTAGGAAGCTTGCAGAGGAATTGTTATGAAAGTCTTACATACTCGTATTGTTAAAGAAATTTTAACTGCGCACAACTTTCTTAAGAATCTAAATTTTAACATTCTTTTTGTTTCTGTTGTCTACAGTTTCATGGATATAACAAGATGCTGAAAATCGAATCACAGTTACAGGTTATATATTTTTTTATCAATACAGCTGCTTAGACATTCCACATATAAGGCAGAGGGCAGAGTACCTATGTACGTACCTACATATGCGGACTATATGCTGGTTAACTTTTGAGATTTTCCTATTAATAAATAAGAAGCGTTAACACTATCATTCAAATAATAGTAACCATTCTCTTCAGTTTTTATACCAATAACAAGAAAAAATCCAAGCACATAGTTAAACTTTTGATATGTCTACCGTAGACGTAGACCCGGGAAATAAACTATCATAGGTTTTACTCATATTTTATTACGATTAATAGCGACTTACCTCGAACCGATCGTATCACGTTCATCAACCTGACAGAAAGGACCTTCAAATGGTCGGAAAATGTCATCCTACATCGATATAATAATTCAAGACATTGTTAGCCGTTTTTATATGATATATTTGAGAAGGTTTTAGATATAATTTCTGATCCGCTGTTTGTTTCATAAAAGTTAATTAGTAATCCATCAATTTGTCTATTAGTATCAAATCTTTTCTCATATGAGTTACGAGTGACATACACTACTTAGCTAGCTATACTAAGACGAAACACAATGAATATAGTCAGTAGGTTTATATAACATTTTACATAACGTCATAATGTTATTGTTGAGCTGACTTGTATATGTTATGGGTAAAATATTCAATACTTACATATTCATGAAACTACATTAGGTTGATGTAAAGATATTATATTATTGTGTCCAGACTTCAGAGCATTATGTAGATTATTTCTCCGGGACGAAACTATTTTGAGAACTAGTTTACTGTATGATGATATATTATAACATTGTTTTTTTTTTATTTCAATTTCAATAATCGGGTATATTATATCACGTATTTAGATAATTGCCTTGGTTGATTTAGAAGATATTTTAAATTTATTTTCCTTATTATGAAGGCCATGACGATAGAAGAATTGGTAACTGTCATATATTGTAGTAAAGAAACGTCTAACGAATCTTTCAACTTAATCTAATCTTCAGAATTGTGTTGTATCAAAAGACATAAGGAATTTTCCTTAAAAAAAGGCCTAGCTTTGCTCGTGCATATAACTTTCATTGCATCACTAATAAACAAGTTGTAATCTTTGTATTAACTTGTCCATTGAACAATGCATCCTTTGCTTCGCAATGTTCTTAAAGTGGGCCAACGGATGACAATTTATTGTTCCTGCAGCCATTATACTATACTCGTTGTTGATGGGTTATTGCTGCGACACATTTCCCTATATATCTCCAGTGTTTCTTAAGCCATAGATATTTCGTTTGGGAACAAATGTTGCTTATTTTTACGCAAAAGTAACATTAAATTCAGTAAGGATATAGCTATAATAGATATGCGTTATTCATTTCAAAGTTAACCTTTCAACTTGAAAATCTATTATTATATATTACTCAGTGACTTCCATCTAATATTGTGCATTATGTATACTTATAGATGGACTAATTCATTAAGAAAAAAATACATTAAAACGCCATTTAGCGGTCATAAATTATTAATTATGAGTCGTAAAGCGCCCTCCGATGTATAATTGTCAATTATATGTCACATGTGATCACGAGGATAGGTCGGAATTGGCGACAGA
Organism: Eurema mandarina; assembly: GCA_018238005.1. Taxonomy (NCBI): domain Eukaryota; kingdom Metazoa; phylum Arthropoda; class Insecta; order Lepidoptera; family Pieridae; genus Eurema; species Eurema mandarina. The sequence goes on from DWAJ01000284.1 coordinate 6,340, forward strand.
TCCTGGACTCTTGCCCAGATTTCACTGCGGAAACTATGATGCGGTCATGTGTTTTCGAAAGCGTGACAATTTTTAACTCTCCCACTGACGAAATATGTTGGGTTTGTCATGTCAGTTTGAACTTTAAAAATAATTATGGTAATTAGTTCCACCAGAATGTAACTTATGATTCGAATGAAAAATAATTATCTAATAAAAAGTTTGTATTTTTGTATTAGCCTATATTTAATCCCAGTTTTACTATAACAGCATAAGATATTACACAAAAATAAAATTGACCAGGTTTAATACACTGTTTTTAATTATTTTTAACTAATTAAACGGCGTGTTGCCTGTAATTGCCATAAATGCAAAATTTTACCTGTAAAACCAAAACCACACTATCATTATCCGCTTTAGTACTATGTACAGACGTCAGACAACTACAAAAGTTGTCATCACTTAAATACAACAAAGCATCACTAAAAGAATTCACAAGTGTCGTGATAAGGGGAAACAATACTCTTGGCCTTTGTAGTTTACTATGATCAGTCTACCATAATATTCTTGTGTTGAGATGTTTTAAAATATTGAATGTTTGTGAACTTTTATACCTGACGTACCTGCTATCTAACATTTTTATCTCCCCGTAGAAGCAAATTCCGTAAAAAAATAAATTCCTTAATATTAACTTTGAACTCAACTAAAAAATTTACAACGTTAACCAAACAAAAGCTATGTTTCTTTTAAGTTAATTGGATACAAGTTGCCTTTGTTGTTTTCATTTTTCCATTCTCTGTATTTAATGTTCTCGATATAATTTTATCTTTGTCTCATTGCTATTAATCTTTCCGAAGCTCCCATACAAAGACTGGCGAACTTCTAGGCCTGATCTAAATAATTTTTTTCTATGGAATTATCCAAAGGCAATTTCTGTGGGTACCACGAAGCTGATAAAGTTAACATCGTATTAATCTCATTATGAATGATATAAAGGTAAAAAAGAAAAGGCAAAGGTGACGGTAATACTGTCAATGACGTTTATTGCCCTGTCGACTTTAATTTGTTCTCTTTATGGATCCAAAGTTTACGTATCGGAACCCTTATAGTTTTGTCATATGACCTATACCTCCTCGCTATACCACCCAAATTATAAGCGCTACGAACATAAAATTAGCGCCTTGATAACGTCGTTAATGTGCTCAGGTAAATCTTGAATTTTTTTAAGGGTACTTGTTATAGACGTAGGAATAGATATCGTTATGGATAAGTCTATTTGATACATTTAAAGATGTAAAGACGACTTTTGAATAAGCCATCAGTTTGCAAATAATTAATTTAATTTTAAGGGTATTTTTTTTGGCCTCTCTCTAAAAACTAAACTTATTTGTTTTTAAATCATAAAAAGCTTTCGAAAAGAGGTAGAATGGAAAGCTTCGTACAAAATGAAAAATAAACAATATCAAAGGACTTTGGAACCGTATTCTGATACGCTCTTGGCCAGTCATTAATTGCATTTTTAACTTCTTATGTATTTGAATATTTCTTTATTACACCTGTACAATATTATGGTATGTATCACGAGTAATCTATGTAGCCTTTATAGGTATAAATTCCCTTCTATCCGCTACAAGAACTGAATTAGACCAATCATAGATAATAACTCTCGTCTTGATTGCTTTAGCTTCTTTATAGTAATTGGCAGTTGACATTAATTTACTGTGACAAAGGTTATTTTGTTGCCTGTATTCTATTATTAACGAACCGTCATCACTCAAGAAATGTTTATGACTTTAACTTAACCCAATAATGAGAAACAACTTGTGAGATTAATAATCGATTTTCCAGCACAGTTAATTGTTATTATATAACACAGCATAAAATACTTACTACTTCATTATTTTATTATAATATATTTAGGTTATTTATCTTCGTTCTGTATAATTATGATAGTTTGTGTTTTATTTTTGATAGACCAATAGAAAATATTTTCAGGTTTAATCACAGCATCAGAGAAAAGGGCTGTTTAAGAAAACTGTATTTTTATTCATTCATATTTAAATTAATCTAGCAGGTTAATATTCTTTTTTATTTTTGTTTTCTTGTTTATATGAGTTGTTGTCGGCATATTGTAAATACTCGTATGAGATTGCAATATGAACAAACAAGTACAATAGAGTGCTGTGGAATCGATTTATGAAACACGTACGGGTAAGCCATACTCGTTCCAACTTCCAATACTCTCGTCGCGTCCTCTGTTTTGATTTCAAATTTCAAAATCTAGTTTCACAACTCGGCTGCGATATGTATATGAAGGAGTAGCACCTAAAGAGGTCGTTATGCTTTTATTTGATTTGGTGATATCAAAATTTCTAATTATAGGGGTAAAGTGGGACGAAATGCGGAGCCAAATCACGTACTGGCGTTAAATTGAATAAAATCTCATTCCAGAATTACGATTGAGCTTATCGAGTTATTCGGATTTGTCGTGCATACAGTTTGTTTATGACGTGCCATTTTCAGATAGAATTCCTATAAACAATGTTGTTTACGAAGTTATAAATTTTACGTATTTACCACAATAATATCCCAACATATTTTCCCAAGTTATTTTCTTAAGGAATATACATCTTTTCGTAAAATATCGAATTCTTAAGGCACCTACGTGATCAATAATAACTAAATATTAAAAACATAACTAAAGTCTACTTATTTATTTTTATCGCTAATTATGTAAATTAAGGAAATACTCAAGTTACTGACCTCATATTCCAAAAATTTTGCGCAGAAATTGCAGTTTATTCTTAAAGCATTAAAGGATTTTTATTTTTTTCCGTTTTTAGTTAAAATAACTTGTTTACAATTTTGTGACAACTTTGACAACTGAGCATTTTCTTCTTTTAAGTTTAAGTAAATAAGTTTGTATATGTATGGCTTGTGTAAATTCCTTTTTTCATAAAACATCATACTTTGTAGTTTCAATAAATTTATATAAACAGTTAGGAGATTCTCTATTAGATTAACCGATAGCAAGTACAATTTGTAAGTACCTACATATAATATGATAATAACATCATCACTAACTGTTTTTTTTCTAAAATAATTATATTTTGGTATCACAATCAAACAAATCACAAGCAAACAACATAATTATTTCATAAAATCGATAAAAGATTAAGAATTACTGATAAGAAAATCATGTATCTGCAGGTATATGATTTATATCAACACATGTATTAATAAATAAACATAATTTTATGCACTTTTCTATCTTCTATTTGTTCTATCTTTTTATTTTTATATTTTCTGTTAACCTTGTGAATTTCTATTTGGTCAAAGTTGTATACACAATTAAGAGCAGCACATGTTAATATAAGTAGTTTGATGTAATTTTACTGTATATATCTATTGTGTAAGCTTCTCAGTGTATCTAAATAAATAAATAAATAAATAAAATGTATTCAATATGTGGGCGCATAGACTATACTAATCAATTTCAGTTGATTAGGACATGACATTTCGAGTTTGACAACTGACATAACACCGAGCGCTGGGGAGGCGGCCATTACCAGGGTTCGGGTCAATAGAGTGCGCACGCGCCCACGTGTTCTCGTGGAATGTTTTAAATCCAGTGATACTTTGTTAATTTAATTGATTAACTGAAATTGATTAGTATAGTCTATGCGCCCACAAATAAAATATTTTTTAACAAAAATAAACCGGCTACAAACTAAAATAAATTATTAATAAATTTACTACGGTTTCGATCATCAGATCTACTGCAGACCTTAATTATAACTCATATGGGTGCAAAGTTTTCATCAAGATAAATGTATTAAGTCCAAACACACGGTAGCTACTGTATACCGTTGAGGAGTTCTCTAAGCTATCCAACTTCTTCATCATCAGACCCCTTATGGTAGGCACAGCCCTCAATGCGTAAAGTCCTCAACAATACAAATTAATCAAGCTCTGAATTCCTAAAGAGTTACCTCGACTGTCTGTCCATCATCAGATCTAGCCAAGACTTTAAAATTGTAGTGTCTTTACGAAATACTTATAAACGGATAAGTCACCCTTATGGTTCTGAAAAGTTTCCTTCAATTTCTCTGGTCTGCCACCATCCGTTCCTGATATCCTTAAAATGTTACCACTTGTAAAATATCACTTTTCCAAGAAAAAAGATCATCAAAATCGGTCCATAAACGAAAAAGTTATGCGCGAACATACATAAAAAAGCATATATACTGTCGAAATAAGAAACCTCCTCCTTTTTTTAAGTCGGTTAAAAACAAGGGATAATAATACATGCTAACAAAAATCAACTCATCAATCATGGATAAAGGTAACAACTACGTATAGTATAACTTTGTTTGTCTATCTGTAACGTTTTCAAGCCTAAACTATGAGACGGATTTTGAACAAAAATAAGGGCTATAGCTTTGAATGTTAGGTTGTTTTTGTCGACAAAAAAATTCACGAAACTTTTTCAACGCTTATTAAGAAATAATACAAAAAATATCGAGATAGTAACCCTACTTTAAGAACAGCCGTTCAGCCGATTGCCAATGTTAATAAAAATGGGAATTAACGCGGGAGTAACCGCGTATAACAACTAGTAATATATAATTACTCATTACGAGTATGAACAGGCTTATACTGATTAATGACACTTAGTCATTACAATTACTACAATATTAAAGATAACTTATCTAATCGTTAGTAAATAATGCGTGTATGAGTGCGTGGTGATTGAACTTTCTGTATTGATGCAAGAGGTAGGAACCTTGACCTGTGCTTGCTCCCACGCCCTTTTAGTCGGGGCTTCGGTTCCTACCGATCGACATGATACAACAATAAGATCGATAGCTGTAAAGTATGTACACAGTCTTGAATTTCTGTACACGCGAGTACTGCCCGCCCTGAAGTACCCATATGAAAATAATGTGCTCTATAACAGACAAGCTCTGTTCCATAGTTTTGAGCGCGCAACACTAGATCCTGCTTTTTGATAATTTATTTTTGTTTGATCGGTATTTTCCTCAATAATCTCAAAAAAATTACCCAGTAATAATGTTGTTATAGCCTGTTTTGCTATTTTTATATATTTTTGTATTTTTTTCCTCTTCCAATGAGCATGCATGTGTAGCAGTTATTTATTAATAATTATGTATTGCGAATTAAAAAAAAAATAGTTTTGTAGGTAGACGTCTTCCAGTAACTGATAAGTCAACATTAAAAATAATTTTGATATTATAAAAAAATATTTTATCATTGAGATAACGCGGCTTACTGTGCGTTAGACTGTTAATTATCTAATTATATTATTTAGTAATGATTGGTTGGTGTTGGTGTTACAGATAACAGCGTTTCTCGTACACGTTTATTTTATCATTATCAATTGTAGTTGTAACCATAAAACGTACTAGTTAAGTACTTAACTTTAGTTGAAAATATTAGAATTATGTCTGAATTATGTTCTATTAAGCACTATGTTTTTTGTAAATAGCAATTGGTTAAAAAATATTAGTAAGTATTTTATAAAAGGTCAATATAAAAATATATAAATAGATACAAAAAATGAGAGCTAAAATATATGTATACAATTTTATAACCATTTGAATTAAACATTCGCAGTGTTCCTATATATAGATACTAGTTTAAATACATTTAAAATTATTTTATACAAGTATCGTTAATAATAAAACAACTATTAATATAGAATACAATTAATATATAAATACAACGCTATACTAATTATATCAAAAGTATAATTATAAAAACTAAATAAACATAATTATACAAATTAATAAGTTTAAGTTATTAAAAGCGTTTTGGTGTAATAATAATAGAAAAACCCATATCGCTGAATAATGGGTCGATATATTATAAAAATGAGGGTCTCGCGGGAAATTTGCATCGGACCTTCATACCGTTCATATAGGTAACAATAAATACAATAGGCCAATAAAAGTTCGAAGGACAGTTTTATTTCCCTAGGTGAGAGTGGATTGTTTGTTCAGCGGCTGCTGTATAGCTATTTAGCTGTAGGTCGGGTTACGGTGACCTGCCTACAAACTAGTTTGATTTGTATTTTACAGAAGACCGCGTCGCTTAATGAAAAATTACTGCTATACTTTGATATAGGTTCTACTGATTCATCGTGAAGTTTGGGTCAAATATGAATTGCAGGACTGGCTTTTAAAATAGCTTACATTTAGTACAATATATTAAGGGAGACTTATTATATGCGTATAGGTATCTAAGTTAAAATACACGCACTAAATAGAATAAAAATAATGTCCTATACACATACAGCGAATTGGTTAAAAGTTGAGTGGAAATCACTTATTGGGTTAGGTTCAACTCAATTCGTGATTTCGCATCACTTAATATTTATTAGCTGATTGTTATGACTTAGCATTCACACGTTCCACATGTATCGCTTCTTTCATCGCCTTAAAAGAATATGTCTGTTACGTAAACACAACATCTCAATCGTTTTCACAGTTAAGTATTTTTTTAACAAGCTATTGTGAAAACAAAAACAACAGCGTCATGTTTTGTATTACGAGTAGAAGATGGTTACTTAATTGTTTTTTAATCTTCTTTGTTCTTAATAACTTCAATCTTGAATATTAATTATTTATTCAATCCATTACAAGTTCAGTTTTCGCTTTTCATTTACTTTTATAAATCCTATCATCGTTTAATATACAGGGAAATTGTTCTACAAAGATATCTTTGATGTTGGTTAAAGTTTTTGAAAATGATATTTAAATAAGACGGTGTAATTTCTAGGTATATTTTACAAACAATATACTTACAAGTACCATAACTTCAACATTGCTTAATCGATAGTGGTTTTGTTCTTTATTTAATTCAAATAATAAATTAAAGTTGTGTCATCAAGAACTAAGTAGTAACAATACGAATATTCTTTTACCTTTTTAATTTTTATTACACGATTCTTCGGTCATATGTACATATTCAAATATACTATAGTAAATCGGCTTTTTAGCTCATTTTATAACATAGCACAAAACTAGTATAAATGATATAAAGCAACATAACCCATTTTAACGAGTGAGATTACTCATGATTTTCAATTCAGGAGTTACGGTTTAGTGTAGATATAATAAGATTTATATCGATAATAATTTAGATAAAGAAGTAAAATTTTATTAACACTAAAATATATCAGTGGATGATATCTGTTCTTTATCACGGGAGTATTTATAGTAGGCCCATCGGGTGTAGTGCCTAGCATCGGCACGTGTTCTCAATTAGCGGCCCACGCAGAAAGAGGATTAATTTAACAATGTACAATTTAAAAACCTTACAACATAATATACGTATTACAGCTGACACTCAAACGAAGTTTTAAAAAGGTTTTTTATTATAATTAATATTTGAAATTTTATAGGAAACAAGGTTTCTGTAACTAATGTAACTAATATTGCTTGTTGGACTAATTGATAATGGTAAAAACAGATTTTGTTGTTTAAAAATATTAATAATGTTAAAGAATTCATAATAACAACAGGTAACATTGTTTCTGTATTATTCTCCATCTTTTCTTAAGAAGGATATATCTCTTGAGAAGTCTTAGCACAAGATTGTGCAAACGATTGATAGAATAAAAATCCTAAAATGGAAGTGTAAAGTGGATTAAAATCCAAAAGTGCAAGAAAAGCAAATAGAGGCCCAATAAGGAAATTAAAACCGGTCAAGTGAGCGTTAGACTCGGGTATCGAGGGTTCTGTAGATCGTAGATAAATTAATATATTTAATCCAATAACGACAAACTGTTTAAATACTTTTTCTCATACTCAAAATATTTTCGACATACGAACAACATGAACCTATTTGAATTCGTTTTAGAGAAATAGACCCTTATAATTTCAAATATGTATTGAGATACCAAAATTGCCAAAAAGTATTTAAGTAAGATAAAGATAAAGAAGCCTCATAATAAAATCAAAGTATGGCACGCAAATATTTCTATTAAAGGATGGTTTGAATAGGAGCTCAGCTCTTTGTGAGAGCATCATTTCTCTTCCTATTTTTAAACTGAAAATAATCTGAGAATATGTCCTTTTTCATTTTTATAGCAGTATTGAATTATATTATCATCCTCAATGTTTGTATTCATTAATTTTACCACGAAGATAATAAATAAAAACGGTATTTGATAAATTGTCAAGAAATATTTCTTATTGGTCTCATGATAACTAGGAAAAAAAAACATTTAAGACAGGATGTTTTAAAAAACAATAGAAATTCAATAAATTGGATACCCGCTTTATGAGCGATTAAATATATATAATAACTCTCAGAACGAGAAATATTGCTATGTTAGTAGATTTCGCTAAAAGGTAACTTAAGACCTCGTCTGGCGTATTTGATCAGTTTAAACCCAATATCTCTTTACTCAAGCAACGACTTTCTGTATTGTAATTGCCGTATTTATCTACGTGCTCATTTATATCCAAATAGGCATTCATTATAATGAGTGTTTGCTTACGAATTGAATATGGAGAAAGTATCAATTGAAACACGATAATAATAAATAACTTATGTATGTTTATGGCAAAAATATGATGATGTGAAGCACTTCAGTTGTACAAGTTTTCTCGCTTAGCAAAATTGTTAGAAAGCTGTGGGTGGGTTCCACTCACATTCGTTTACACACAGAGTATATTGTTTATTAAACGATGTAAACAACATTACATAACCTACAGAAAATCAAATCAATACACGTATAAAAACTTTGACCATAATTTCGATAAATTATTATCGGTTTATAACAATTTAATCGTAAAGGGCACCTTAAAAGGATCCTATGCCTCCCGTTTTTCTGGTAATATTTGTTGCGTCTTCCAAGGTGGATTCAGGTCATACGTATAATTTGTAAAGACTATTTAGATACTTAAGGGTTTTTTTGGAAGATTTCGTATTGCTGTCAGAGGCATGCTGTTGATAAGCGGTATTCAAACGGTAGGTAGGGCTTTCATATATCCGCATTGCTGCACAAAAAGTTATAAAACGATTTGCAAGTTTCAAACACTATTATTAGAGTGCTTTTTCAAACGTTGTATTGTATTCATTATAGCGACTGCGACCTCACGCTGCTTAGTGGTGGATATTACTTTGCTTTTATATGTGGACGTTAAGCGCGTTCTAGTGACTTTGTACTAGTATTGAATAAGCTCACTTGACACTTCCATTGATCCGTAGCGCCAATTTGATACATACGGGTATGTTTAACCTTAGAATTATATATTTATAGATAGCACGACAGATTAAGAATTATGAAATTTTTAAGATATATATGACCCTAGCTGGAGTTATTAAAAAAAGGAGTTATTTTGGCTCTATGTAACTATTAAATTCGAACTAAATTAAATATGTTTTTTTGCTAAATCAACACTCTAGATATCGATTTTCGTTGGCGCACTCCTTGTTGCATGAAATGTGAAAAAGCATTCACTTATATATATACATTTTTTATATGATGGTTCATAGGTACTCACGCATCACGTCTGGTGCGCTCGTCCCAGAATTTCTCCCAAAAGGTGGAACGGTTCTTAATGCGTAGAACGCTAGTGCTGAGCGTTCTAGGCAACGTGTTGCCGCTACTGGCACACACGCTCGTTGCCATGCTGTGCTCCGAGGCCGAGCTTTTCGGAATGAACCCAATGTTGCCGCCGGCACCTAATCGGTCGGACTGGGAACCTGATCGCTGCATATTTTTGGTTCCTATTCACTACTACATGGCACAACTATGTAATTCTTATTTTGCAACGGGATCTTTACGTCGCCCTTGTCTTTCAGGCTTGCTTTGATTTTCGAATCAGCACATTCTTATACTTTCACTTTACTAAATCCCTTAACATTTAATATTAATAGCACAAAACACATATAAGTAGACACTAATATTAATATTGTGCGTAATTAATATATATCTGTTCAACTTGTCTCGTTTTTATCGATAACATAAAAGCTAGTGTTTTCATAAAACAAACATTGATAAACATCACAACAAGTAATCAATAAGATAAATATAAAGCCGACTCTCAATTGTGTTTAAATCTTATCACAAAGAAAGAGATATTAGGCCGCGTTAGGCTAATAATAGTTTTTGATTGATATCAAGCGGTAGGAAGTATCTTGCTCTGTCAGCGTTTTCAACTAGGGAAACAGGGTCGACTCGTTCAACCAGTGAGTGACCTCGGAGCCGTCCAACTATGAGCTTCACACACCCGATACTCGACGATAAGCACGTTTAATTGATAGACATAGTATGCAAATGAAATAAACTCGCGTAAGTAATGAGGCTCAGCAGCCGAGGTACGTTTGGCGAGCGGAATTGAAAGTCACATTTTAGCGGGATTTTTGTTTTTGAGGATTGTAGCGCGGCGGTTGGTGTAGCGCAACGCAATACAATGTCGGGTCGGGGCATGGGTCGTGGCGTGCCGCTGCCGCGCCGCGCGGACTGTCAATGGAGAGTGGAGCTGAACGGACGGGCGTGAGGCGTAGTGCGTCAGGCGCCGGGCGGAGCTGGCTGCGTCCCACTCACTTCCCCGGCCACAGCCGACGGCGCACGACTTTCAACGAGGATAAATTTGGCGCTAATGGAAACTGGCAGCGGTGAGCGCCGGTAATCAATGCTCGACGTGGAAATCGAGAGCTAGGAGAACATTATCAATTTCTAGATAACTGAAGGTGTCGTTATGTTATCAAAATATACATACAGCTATTAATATGTCGTAGTAGTACGTAATGTCGACTGATAATGGGTTTCTCGCAAAGGCGTCATAAGTAAGAAATATTCGTCATGCTAATTATTTATCATAATTAAAATAGATGTATACAAGTGTGATATATAAAATAAAAAGAGAAATAGAAAAATTGTTAATACATTTAAACGATTACAATACGATAGGTATGCCGTATGTAGAGTTTTCATCCTGAGCTGAAATTTAATTAATTTGGCTGTAATCAACCAGAATGCCGAACAAACATTGACTTCACGACTACAAATAACAGAAGCCTTTTGTAAAGTGAATTACGGTATAAATGAGTACAAACCGCGGTAAAATTCAGTCAACAGTAATGAATACAATTACATTTTTTGCTTTTTTGCACTATTCGTTTCCTTATATACATCTTATGTATCTTACTATTTATTCCCAATCCATTTTTTAAAGTAAGGATTTATCAGAAGAGATTTTAAAATTTATCTAAAATCTAGTGGCGAAAGAGAGAAATGAAGAATAAAGCATTGTAATACAATACAAAAGAAACCAAGCAAAAATAGACGTATCATACAAAGCTTCTACAAGTATCATGCTCGGTAAAAGCACCCAGGTAAAAAGTACATACGCTCTATCCAGTTGCGCAGCCTCCGCTTCCTTGAATCTGTAAGCAATTAAAAATATGGGAAAGAAAGACAGAATGAAGACCTCAAATCACACATACTATATTCTACCTAAGCACTGGTCGTGAACACGACTGCGGGGCTTAGCTTGACACCGACAGATTAGTGCTGACTTGTGTAGTGGCGACTACCGTGTGATGGCAATAGCATGAAGGTTACAGGTTGGTTCGAACTCACATTGAGCCCGATGCTAGGTCTCATTTTCACAAAGACGACACAGTTAACGGGTCATTCCAAACATTTAGTTGTAAAGCATGCTATCGCCAGTATGTTGGCTGTTTGTGAGTAAGCTTTCTACTATTATATCAATCAATCACAACATATATATGGCAGTTAGGTATAGTTGCTTACTTTTCTAAAAGCAGTCCATTGTGAGGTATCGTGATAATTGTATGACACGTTTCGATGTTTGAAACTAGACGCTTCTGTCACTGGCACATTCGTTTTATGAAATTAAGCAATTCGGTTTTAAACGTTTAGGTATGTTTTGTGTGTACCGGTGTAAAACCAAGTAAGAGATACGAGTAAGTGTTATTTTTGCACGTTTACGAATTTGGTGAGTTATATTTACATATATGTAGTTTGTTTTAGACTTAAAAATATAATAGTACCCAATTGATATTCTGAACAATATATTTATACTGTAAAATGAACTGAGTGCGATATTTACCCCGAAAAGATTCAACGTGGCTAAAATTTCACGTTCATGAATTTTAATGAGATGTATATATTGAATTGAAAGTATATACTTTACACAATTTATACATAAAGGAGCCGCAAGCTTTCGTGAGCCTGTAAAGCGTGATGCGAGCTGAGAGCCCTTCGACCAGCTCGAGTGGAACTTATTGATTTTTCCTTTTAACATTGTTAAGTCAATAATAATACGGTCTTCATTTACTTTAGTTTTCTTGAGTAGTTGTGAATGTTTACAACTGGTGTCGATAGATATATCCGTCAGCGAGTTTTTTATAGCGATTTACATTTAAAATTTTTATTATTTAATATTCAAAATGTTAGTAAAGTCGTGTGATATATCTGATCAAAATTCAAAACGATAGCATTTGTAATGATTTTACAACCATTTTTAGGTTTCGCAATGTTTGTCTGTATGTTTGTTTAGATTTAATCTTGAAAAAATATTTTTTACTTCTCAGTGCTCGTTTAGACTGCAGTTCAGAATTTATGTTATTTGAATTCAATATTACATTAAGAAACCCATTAAAATCTAACGTCTAATATGCATTTAATAATGCATATTGGAATTTATATTTAGAAAATCATGTTGTAACTTAATTTTTGTCATTTCATATATTTACGATTAAAAAACCAAAATAAAACTTAATTAAGGCAAGTTATGAAATTTTATAATATTGGTATTTTTAAGCAGTATTATGATTCCGAAAATATAATTCGTGTATTCATTAAAATTTAGTTACAATTTGAAACATACAATATGTTACGATGAATGGTATAAATCACCTGCTAAATGGTTAGAATTACGATATGAATTACTGTTTATGTTTCTTGTAATAAACTTTGAAATGTAGCTTCCGTATTGCATGAATTGATGCCAAAACTAATGTACTTACGATTAAAGTAAAATTGTGTGTATATTTGTTTCATAAATTTCATCCCATTCTCTCATTAACCTTTATTAGTGTTTTAATGAAGTATAAAGAAAATTAACGACGAGTTTACGACTCTTTGCGTAGGTAGTCGCTTAGAAATTATTCTTTATAACAATTTGAGATCAAATACTGTAGATAAATAACAATGTAAGAGGTAAACCTGTAGATGTTTATAATGAGTGTTTAGAGCTGCTTACCTCTCGCTGGCGATGGAGCTATTTCTCGACATAGACTTGGGTGACATTTCGAAGTCGGAGTCGGATCGGTAGAGGAAGGACTCGCGGCGCTGCGGCAAGGATTGTAGGACGAGGGCTGCGGACGGCGAGCCCCCCTCGAGCGGGGAGCGCGCGCCGCCACCACCCGCGCCGCCATTTTCCACGTCGAAGCTGGAACAATACCAATGATTAATAATAGAATTTGATTCTATAAGCTGCTGAGACAATAAAATAATGCCACGACTTTGACCTGGAATGCACTAATACAGGCGACTGATATCCCGAACAATTTTCTATAGTTAGGTACTCTAACTCACGTAGACAATGGATTTATACTATAGTAACAAACGCATCATTGTCTATATACAGTTGATAAAATTAAACGATTTAATTAAGACCATATTAATGCTTTCTCAATAATATAAATGTTAAAGCATGACGTTACCTTATGTTTCAAAAATTTTATGGGACTTTTAGTGGTTCCCACGTTACACTAGAAAACCTACATTATTTTAATGAATTCTTTTGAGAATGAGATCACGTAAAAGTAGGTACTTTTACGTGATTATCTCAAGTACCTATTTAGGTACTAAATTTGTCATTATGTATTTTGTTAGAAAGTCTCTAAAGAGTATTTCTTTTTATTATAAAAAAGATAACAATATATAATACTTCGATATTATCAATTCAATTTAATAAACCCTTGCATTATGTTTTATGAATATTTATACTTCTAATTAATTATTTTATATGAGAGTTTTTCTACCGATTCTACATACATAAGTCTTGCGCGACATCTATCGGCAAATTTACGCAGTTAGTTTAATGTATATTTTTAGTAGGAAATGCAGGGCGTTCTTTAGTAACGTTGTCTCTCTGAAGGTGTCGCTAAAATCAAAGCGGTTAGTATTAAATACTATAATTACTATACTTGATACGGTAGCGATTTTTTTTATCTCAGATTTATAAAAATAATTTTTATATTTGTCTTAATCTATAAAAACAAGATATAATGTTTAACAAACCTGAAAACCTTTTAAAAAAATATAATTCCTTCACTTACAAAAATAGAAGAGCTAAATAATTTCTATTTCTCAGTAAATAATTATGGAAAAATGTACGTGATTTAAAAACGATAGCGATGCAAATAAATATGTTAAATATTGTCTAGCAAACAAACAATTTGCATATTTTGAATACGTAGATGGAACATAAGTAATACATTGGAAAGATTACTTTCAGTTTTAAAATTAATGCAGCCCAATAATCATCGTATCGTATTTTTACGGGAAACACTAAATGTTATCTTCGATAAACAAAAATAAAGTCATTACAGTAGTGGACAATCATTCAATTTACAACCAATTTGATAACCATTATGTTACTTACGATATAAGATAAAGCTTATGTAACTGACAACGCTATGTTTAGTCTAGATTTATCTTTATGTTTTTCAAGTACAAAACAGTTTCATTATAAATCAAAATTTTATTTTTTGGGGTACCGTATCTGAGGGGAAAATATCGAGCACCTATATCACTTTGTTTTCCTTCTGTCTATTTTTCAAGACACCTTATTTCAGTAACGCTTGGAGGTTTTTAAATTTAAACCATTTACTCAAAGTCCATTGTAGTCGTAAAGTACAGTACGTACAGTTTACGTTAAAAAAGGCAAATATAAAAACGCGTATTTCGACATTGTCAAGGAAATCAGAACCTATAGACCCATTGTCCTTACAATAAAAAAAATAAAGAAGAACCTTCGCGATTCAATACCTGGCAATAACATTCAACTGGCAAGTTTTTATTATTTTTAAATCATAATTGCTTAAATAATATAAGACTACAAAAGCACGTGATTCTTAATTATCTGGCAATTCAAACATTACACCAAGTAACATCACTTAATTAAATGTTCATTAAGTTCCTGGGTGAGAAATGTTTGGGATTAACCAATTCCCGCGAGAAGGGAGCCTACGGGTTAACAATAACGTTTGAACTAATCAATGGATGAATGACATTTGGCAATACACTTTAAACTAAAACTTCAATGTCGTTGTGGAGGGAAGGGATGTAACCTTCCTCTGAACCAAAGGTAGGATCCTCGACCAGTCGAACCACTGACTGGCCGGCCGATAGGCCTCGTTGGTTCGATTATGGTGGTATTAGGTCTAACGTATAACTATTATTAGATCTTACAAGCAATAAGTTTTAAGCTTAGCTATAGCTAAAGAAACAAAAAATATTATTCGATATGGGTGAAGATTTAGCTTTAGGTACCTACGTAACGCGTTTAATTTTTTAAACAACTTTTTCATACTTATATCTACATTTCATATAATAAATATTCTTTAAATTTTTCATATGTTATTCTTCACTTATCATATAAAGATCATTTTATGTACTGTAAAAATGTAAGTACTCGTATTTCCCGGTATTGTTAATGATGTGCAATTCAAACTTTATAACAGGGAGGTGAAAATGCTCAATTTAATAAACCTACATAAACTCGACATTGTTTCGAAATTTTCAAATCTAAACTGACATAAAACTTTAAATATAGTTAGCCTACGTACGTTGCAAATATCACGAGGCGCCTTGCGTGAGATAATGCCAATTACTTTTCATTATTAAATAACTATAATTGAAGCGTTTTACGTCAGCGCCCATTAGTTATAATATATCAAGTCATACTTAGAAGCGTACGTGCTAATTCAGTCAGGCCAATTTTAAGTTATTTATATCACCGATATTTATTGTAGCACTAAGAAATATCTACTGCACACCTCTTCAGAATGGTTAGAAAATATACATTTAAATTACTTTTGAAATTGAAGCGTGTTACATCATTGTCCATTAGTTATAATATACCTGGAAGTACTTAGTAGTACATTTTAATTCAGAGACACATTTTAAAGCTATAAAAAACATAGTTAAGAAGAAACTATCTTTTCAAAAAGTATCAAATTTATTATATCCACCATAGCCTATTGAATAATATCTTAAAGATCTTGACTTAATTATATTAGGTTCTGTATTAGCTAAATAATTAAAGATGTTATAGAAATACAAAAATATATCTTCAATCGCACAAGAAATCGCCGGCAGCTACAAATTAAATGTTATAAATAGACCACAATAATTATATGATTACATTGGATTAAGAAAGGAGTTTGATCTATATTACGATATATAAATATCTAGGTATATATAAATGGTTGTTGTATTCTCTAAATATTTTTTCTTAAACAATAATGTACACGTAGTTATTCAAGCATTCTTATCATATAGAATTCAAATAATTTGCTACGACATGGGTTCCCCATATACCTGCCAGTAGTTCTCCTTCTGGCGGATACAGGCTGTCTCCGAAGTATTCTCCGTGACGCTCCCCTAGCGCTCCATCGACGCGCTTCGCTCCACCTGAACCCCACAACATCCCTTGTCAGACACGACCACCTCTAGTTTGAGATCCACCCAAATGTGTATACGTAGATAATTTATCTTAATATATATAAATTACGTGTAACGTTGTTTGTCCGCGATTGACTTTTAAACTACTGAATAGATTTTAAATTAAATTTGCACGCCGTGAGCACTTTATTCCAACTTAAAAGATGGGATAGCTTTCATCACAATATCATTATATGAGCGAAGCCGGGACTGGTCGCTAGTAATATAAATATACAGATTATGCAAAATTACCGAGGGCGTGGAATTAACTAAAATAAATAGATTTCTACTTAAATATAAATCATCCCACGGATATATGCTGTACTTTTTATATATCTTTTTATTTTAAGGTCGTGAAAATGCCAGCGGTAATTGTAGCAGTTCGTAAACATTTCACAACAGAAATTTATGGGTATGATCCAAAAATACGTCACGATTTCAAGAGATAAAAATTTAACATTTCATACATCAAAATATGTTTTATAAATAGTTGCACAGGTACCTACTGGATAATTCTAGCTAATCCGTTTCGCGAAGCAAATATTAAATTGGAAAATATATATATTAAATGATTTTGATAAAAATCTATCCCGATAAAAAGAACGACGAATGTACGGATGTTGGTTTCCAGTTTCCGTTTAAAATCATCTGTTTTTATTCCAAAAATATTTAAACAATATTTTATACCTGATGTTGTTACAAATAATTAAAAAAAAACACTAAAGTACAAAAGTCGTCAGTCGACAATTGTCGGTATCACCGTTTATTAATGAACTTTAAAAAAAAATAACTGACTAATAGCATTTTATATTTGTCTGAAAATAACCATTGATATTTGACAACACTTAAAAAGATAAAATGGATATAAAAATGTCCTGCCTTCAAGGTAAAATGTATTGGAAATGTTAAGGCATTGTAGATATGATTTTCCGATAATTAATAATTATACCAATTTCCTCGTTGTTATCGTCAATACGACCAAGGAGCGTTATATTAAGAAAACAAAGGAATTGACGGAACTGGTAAATAATTATGGACCTATTTTATGTACTTCTTGAGTTAAATATAGGGTAGGACAATCTTATGTGTGTTTTTGTTAACCACAATATGTGACGTAAAAGGCTTAAAATGATGTACTGTCAGTATAAAATGTTCCTTCTGGTTCAATAACTGTAATATTAATTTGAATCGACCGAAGGAACTAATGCTGTAATTAATTATTGCTTTCACAACACAGTTCTACGGGTTGTGAAAACACTACTACTACGGGTAAAGAAAAAACTAATGGGGTTTGATTTCATATACCTACTCTTAATATAATGAATACTATTTAGTTACAAGATTCTATCTTCTTACTATTCATCTCATCAAAGAATTTTATACAAGCACTAAAATATGTGAATTAAAATTATGTGCAAAATATTTCGTAAATACATATATGTATAAATTGTAGCTATAATTCTATAGCAGTTAATAATTAATTGGTTATCAATTGCTTTAGAAACAGCCATGCTCTATGCTGCTTAGATAATAGCTCTAACGTCCGGCCTTGTACTATCATTACCATCATTTAATCGTTGTACGTTTAGACGTTCATAATAATTTAACAGTTCTGCGTTCCATATCAATATGCAAGAGACTACCAGCTCGTTTAACAAATACGTTTAAAAACTATGAAATTCCTTTACTTTTTGTAATTACGGTTAGATACTAAAGTAAAATTATAAAGATAGCAAAAAGGAGATAAAGATAGACTAGTAATAAATCTTGCGATAAAAATAGCACTAGTATCATAAAAGTGTATCAGCGAATATGTGTTCATACATACTAATGTATGTACATAATTGCCTTAGTGTTTAGAATTATGAAAAAATATAAGAGCGTTGAGTGTAAACTTAAGAAAATAGATGTTGCAATATGTGGACCTCTTAGAGTGATCTCCGCTACTCGTCTGACTAGAACTAGTGGTGGTCGTGCTGAGGGTGGACAGGTCACTCGAGGCGCGTGCCGAGCGGAGGCGCGGCAGCACGGGCACATCCTCGTTGTCAGGTGTGGTGGCGAGAGTCTCGCACGCCCATCCGAGCGCGCGCGCGGCCGTCCATACCGCGAACACGAGCGTCAGCATATCGCCTATCGAGCCACACGCCGCATACGCCTTCGGCCCACCCTCCACGCACACGTACGTTGCCAATGCATGGGTCAAGTTTATAATCTCATGTCACAACGCCGCGGAACTGTTTACGAGATGCCCGGCGCCGCGGCCGCCCGGTTGGCTCTCACCGCTCTCGCAGCGCTTATTCGACGGCGTGAAAAACACGTGCACCGCAACGTAAAACGGCACTCACGCGACCGCGACCGCTACTCAACTGATCACTACGACGCATAAACACGTATCGTCAAGCACATTGCAGTAAATAAAAACACTTTTGTATCTCGTTTTTCATTATATAATTGGGTCATACTGAAGCAAAAAATAGTTGCATTTCAACATCGTAGAGGTTAAACGTCTCATACGTTATCGAGGGCCATAATTTAAGAGATTGGAAAATGCGCTAGTGGAGGGTAAGTGTGCGTGTTGACAGTATTTATGTGGAGCGGCGGCCGGCGACCGATCTGCGTGACGCGGTTCTGTTGACGTTTGCGGCGCGGGGAACATGAGCGGCCGACGTCACTCCGCTCTGTGCCTGGCTCACCCGCGCCGCCACTCACCAGAGGGACAAGTTCTATATTTACGAGCGCCCCACTATCACATCACTGTTGCAAAATAAAACATGAGCGTATTTTATCTTAGGTTTTGAAACAATGTCACTTGTTGCACGCGCAATTGATCGAAGCCGCGTCGTCTCGGCGCGACAGATTGATTTGAGATACGGGAGGTTACGTTACGAATGTGCGTGTCAAAGTATACAACCCCGTGGGAAATTGTGTTAACGATGTTCCGGTCAGGAGTAGCGTTACGGAGCATCCTGCGGCTGCCCGGCGGCCATATTTGCACCGCCATTTTGCCGGGGGTCGAAAGGGGCAAACCGCATGCGTACGCCGGCACGCAACGGCCAAGTAGGAAACGACGCAAGTCACGGCTTCTCCGTACAGAACCTACGCTCTACACCCTTGTCTCAAGGATCACTTCTTCGTAACGGGTTTACTATAGTTTATAGGTCAACTACCTACCGAACTGAAGCTAGCTCTGAATCACGGCTGTTTTCATTCTCATTTTCATATATGTTTGCATTTTAAAGAGGTTACAAAGATAAATACATCTTTGTTTACCAGCTACTCAAATTTTCTTAATCAAAGTTTAGACATGTACCTACACCTGCCTGATGTATGTATGAAAGTTAATGAAAATGTTTTAGAAATTAATGTTTTTGTTAATTAAAAAAAATGTTACAGAGGTAAAATTACTAAAGGTTATTTTAACTAATGTAATAGTATGAAAAGCCAGCTTAAAATTATTGTCACGGTGGAAAGCGTTTACCTTTACATTTCGGGATACTATTTCTAAACATAATCACATAAAGATATCAAAATAATTTTCGATATCATTATATGTTATGAAGTATTTCTACTAACTTCTTTTATTTGTTAAGTAAATCTATTTATTATCAAATATGTAGAACAATTACTGCGATTAAACAAAAGGTTAAAAAACATTTGTCTATTATTATTATTATCTATTTGCTTTAAGATGATGTTAAAGGTTCAGTTGGATTAGTGTTCTTATTAATAGAGTGTCCAAAGTTGTCTTTATTAAACGACTGACGAATAATATGAACCTGATTAAAATGAGGTCAGAAGCAAGATCGTCGTGGAGGTAATTATCGATTTCCATAATATGATAGCAGGTAATAACTACATAATACAGACACAAAGCCTCATTCGAGATTCGGTATAAGTTATACATATGCAAAAAGTAATATCGGATCAAATTATGTAAGTTATTTGTAAAATATATGTTCAATGGTTTTATGTATTTAGGTGTCTCGTACCTATTTTTTAACAAATATAAGTAACTGGACAGGTAAGTTGGAATTTAATGAAATTGTGCATACTGCATGTAGTATTATAAGCCATAAGGATATTTGTAAAATGAGTTTTAATACTAAATGCGATTTACTTTTTTTAATTTGGAGTCAAGTGTGATTTTAATATCTTTCTTTGTAAATAAACATTAACGCATTATTTTTTTAAATCACATCTCTTAATAGACAATATTAGGTACCTAATTATTCAAAAGTTACTGAGGTCCATTAAACTCTATTTTTATTATTTTAACCGTTAATTGGTTATGATTTATATTGAATAAGTAACGTGATATCGCCTAGCCACGTCGACGTCGCGAAAGCACGTGGGTTGAACTTGACCGATGACGTCGGCGCCCCACATCAACTTGCTTAAAGGACAGACACTTACTTACTTGCTTAACAATGTTGCAACATATTTATTACATCAGTATATAAACTTATTCTCAATACATTCACCCTTCGATGGTCATTGTATACCCACTTATTTTTTGTACTATTCTTACATTTTCCAAATACTTTATTTAAATCAAATAAAAACAATGACAAATAAACATTAACCCCAGAAACATTATTCTTCTTTCGATGCTGTCGGAAAGAATAAAATTTACAAAGAGATGTAAATGGACGGAAATACATAAATCTTGCCCGCGAGCGATCTCTTTCAGACTTATTTTTTAATGTTGTTGTGATTTGTGAGGCCGAAGCAATATATTTACGATACCAAATTCGTAAAGCTTGTTTGGAGAGAAATTAATCTGTCACTATTGTCGTTAAACATGAGCTTATAAACGCATTTTAGTTTTGGTGGGAACTATTTTATGGGCCATTACTTCACGGGTGGAAAGTGTACCCTCATGGCTAACCTAATATTGTAGCGTAACCGAGTAAGTAGATAACTACGTCATAATGGTAGGCGTGTATTTAACATTATTATCCGTCAACACGTCCATACGTAATGAAGATTGCCTTTGCTATCATCTTGTGTAACTAGATCTCCGTAACACCCGAGTTATCTTAGACGGCTTAAACATTTACTTTATGGGGATATATCCTGCTATTGAATAACATTGCTCTAAAAATACATTGGTACGATCCGTTTAAAATATTTTTTGTAACCACTTTCGAATTCTCATCTAGAAGTTAAAAATCGTATTTATAAAACACAATTATTATTGTAAAAGCTCCTATAATTCCAAGGATGAGTGACGGGTTTTTAATCATCGTTCCGTATTTAACCTCTCTTATTTAACTAAGAATCAAATTAAATAAATCTATTTAAAGTAGGTAAGTAAAGGCTTATATGTTACTTTTAACATCAAAACAAATCCCCAGTCCTAGAAAATCCAATAAATCTCAATAATAAATAGTAAAATAATTAAAGGCACCGGCAGCGCGCTAATATAAGCAGAACGGGTAATGATATTACAGGCAGGCATATATTTACCAGTTGTGATGCGCTTGGGATTCATCCTGACTGCTGCTGCGTTTCCTCTTGCGTCGGAAGCACCAGTCCTGGCCCATCGCATCACAGCCAGCGTGCCGCGACCCCCCTCCACCCAGCGCGCTTACTCTGCCTCACTTATCATTAAGCTTTTCTATCACTCACTACTCAGACGTTTTTAAGCGTCATAACAGCAGCATACGTCATACGCTGTAGCGCGATTCGTTGTCTTCATACCATTCTTAAATTGTTATAATCAGTATTTCTTTACCATGTTCATTAATATCACGCTTCCTATAGTACATTCACTTATTAGTTTATTTGCATTATATTTTCACCATGTTTTGATGTTTTATTTCAGCCGACTAATTAATTGAATACATTAATATGCATCCTTCTTAGTCCGACACATGTATATTTACTTTGAAATTAATTAAAGTAAGAAGCTATTTAGATCATGCAATTTCTAAAGCATGTGCCGAGATGTTATTTCAAATTCGCTTTAGATATGGCAAAGAAAAATGAGGGTAATAGAGCACGCTGACACCCTACAGGCAGGAGAGTCAAAACTAAGCTATCTTTAAAAACGGTATGGATTTAAAGAAGTAATAAATACTTTCTTCTTGAAATGAAACGGCTTCTTAAAACTTAAACAAAAAAGCTCAAATTTAATACTATCTGAAATCTCGCCTTTGTAGTATATGATATGACGTTATAGGTTATAAGCAAATGAAAAGTGAAAGTCTGCAATTAAAATTGTTTAAGATATTTAAAAAAAAAAATTCTGAAAATGCACCAGCAAACATTACCTAAAGCTATTTAAAAAAATTATAAGATATAAATCTATAAATCGACATAACATAAAATTGCAGAGAAACCCCCAGTAAATATTATTTTTAATGTTGTTAAGAAATGCACTTTTTTCTTCGCAAGTGTAATTCGTATATATAGTATCGTATAAATTCGAAATATAAAAATATGTCTAAGTAAGTACAGTTGATGGATTCAACGGAACGTGAAACGGTCAACCGTTTCATCACATCAATATATTCTGTCCGTTTCAATTTTGTTCCATCCCAGTCAAACTATACCGGTTATTTACAATACATATACAAAAATAAAATTAACCAAATTAAAAGCCGAGCTTTTATTTATTACATTTGGTTATCTCAATAGTCAACAGAAATCCCAACAATATAATAAATTTAAATTATATTTTTTAGTAAAAATGAACTTATACATATCCAACAATATGATCGTTAACAGCTTACACTTTAAAATAAGACTGAAACTAACTGAAGCTATACGCGGCAGAAACTAATTTTCGATATAAAAACGACCACCGGTTTTAATTTAATAAAAGTATTTTGATATTCTTTAAGCTTTTCAAAAGTTTAAATAAATAAATAGTGTAAGGAAGGCTTATTAAATAGTGGTTCGGTAAGCTAGCGCCATCTAGCGACATCAGTATGGTACTCGTAGTACCCCATTGTTTTGTAAATTCTGATATGTAGCATGTCATATATATCGGAGCAGATGGACGAAAAGAATAATCAAAATAGTTAAAACTATTGTAATATTAGTTAATAAGTCGAACCTTCTTGGTTTATTACAATGTAACCTACTTTGATAGTAACATTTCTGTATTTTAAATTCAAACTTAAAAGAATTGTGACTGGCATTTGTCAGCTGCTATAAAAACGTCAGCATTGTGAAATAACCTCGGCATCACTACAAATACTACGACTTGACTCTCTTCGACATATACAAATCTTGAATTTCTTTTTAGCTTTTCTAATTAGATATATTTTCGCATATATAGAAAACATATTATGACATCACAATATTATGTCGTTGTTTCATTAATTTAACTAGAACTAATTAGCTAGGGTTTTTTTATGATATTACGAATTATTACCTATATTTTCTAAACAATAATTAAATATTTCAACGAAACTTGAGAAGCCCATAATAAGTGATAAAATAAAATCAAATTTTCTACGAATTATTTTATTATCTATCAATGTAATCCCATTAGTCTCTGATATAAACATTGTTTGCACTACTTAAAGCTTAAGTGATAAGGTTTTTATATATAGCGTGTATAAAAATATATTATGCAAGCAAAAACTGCATTTATCTGCAATAACTAATTAAATATGCAAAAGAAATGCGCTATATAAAACTGAAATTAATACTTGAAAGAACTTAGAACTTTCATAATTTGTAAAAAGTGTCGTTAATGGTAAGATTGTGATGAAAGCAAATGGGCGATCTATTTATTTACTACCTTATCTATGCACAACTTAGTTAAGTGGGCGCTACATACTAACTACTCTAGTTTATGTAAAATTCGTAAAGTGTGTCAGGTTGGTTGTGTACATGTAAATGGTATGGACTAGGCAAGCGAAGCATTCATGATAATACTCAAGGCGGGTCGGTAAGGGCGCACAGTATCACGTATAGTCTATAGAGTATAGTCACAGGGCATGTGCTGCATATACGAGTATTGTACGATATGCTGAGATTAGTGAGCGAGTGAGCGTGGACGTCGCGTGACTGGACGCGGTACCGCGGGACACTGGCGGAGCCGGGCGCGCGTGTGACGTCAGAGCGCGTCCCGGCCCGCGCATGCGCAGCCACCGCTCGCGCTGGTGCTCAACTCCAAGAGGACTCTCCAGCTAGACCTCAAATTCACTTTAGACCTTAATCGATTCGTTGCAGGTTTAAATCACCATCTATAGATTTGTGATAGGTGTATCCGGAAAATCTTTACTCTCCGTTAATATAAAAAATAACTAATCTAAGTATATCTAGGTAACTAATTTTCACTATATAGGTTCTTTTTCGTTAAATTTTAAAATTGTCATCGATCGCTATTGTTAGAAACTATATTACCTGCATAACTATAATATTAAAATTTATTTTGCATTAGTATCTCCAGATTATTTCAGTACGTACTTATTCGACCTCTAAATCTGAGATTCACGAATGGACCACGTTACATATATACAATGTTGAAATTTACAATGTAGTTGGTTAGATTAAGCCTTAGATCGTTTCTTTACAGAGACAAAAGTCGAAATTTTGTTTAAGACGAAGATCTAAAACTCTTGTTCGTTTTCTACACTGTCTACAAAAAGAGCACCCTTTCCTTTTTATTCTTACATATTTATATAACAAAGTAATAACTTCTCCCATTTAATTAAATATAATTGAAAAGGCTACGTATAAGTTACGACGAACTACTACGAATGCTACGCGTGTAGCTCGGAGCTATTTCTCCTTAGCAATATGCATGTTTTTATTAAGAACCTAATTAGGACTTAGATCAAAATCCTTGTGTAACAGTTTATTTCTTATACATAGTTAAAGAAGATTCTTCTTATTTTCATTACAGTTATAACTTTAATGACTATGTAATTTTCTATGTACTGTATACGTTTTAAGAATTGACATTCACCTTGTATCTGAAGATCAGATGTTTTATTCATTATTTTATCAATTTGGTACAGTTGGCGATATTGCACAGATTGACATGAGATTCTATAAAAATAAATTGAAAATTTATTATGTATTTAAAAGAAGATTACATACGAATATTATTTAGTATGGAAGATCATGTTATCCAAATTATTTTCCAGA
The DNA here is from genome assembly GCA_018238005.1 of Eurema mandarina. NCBI lineage: Eukaryota > Metazoa > Arthropoda > Insecta > Lepidoptera > Pieridae > Eurema > Eurema mandarina. The sequence goes on from DWAJ01000284.1 coordinate 32,168, forward strand.
TTAATTGCTTTTAGATGTAGGTATACTTATTTCATTGTATCTTAACTTAATTAATTAACCAATGAGTTAATTGATTTAGAAACCATGTTATTATTGTATCTGACATTTGAATATAAATTTACTTACTTAAATTAATTTGTATTTATACCAAGAATCTTGCCAAGAACAACAAAGAGTAATTATATAAATAAATAATAAGAATACACAAGAAAACAAGAAACAATGCTCAATATTATATAAATAAACAACGCTGTATTGTTTTAATAGTTTATTAATCTAAGACAAGTGGATTTAAGGCACTAATATATTATCGTATTATTTATCGTACTAATTCGTAGCAAGTGTAATTAATTATTCATTACAACAAAACATGGTTATCGTAATCTAACGGGGCGATTAAAGGCGCTTAACAGGTATTTACTGATCTACTTAAAAGAAAAAGTATGAAGCTTAAATAGTAAATCTTTTTCAACTCGACGGGCAAATAACAAGATATGGATTAAAGCGAAGAACGCCTTCAAATGTTGGTTTTTAGGGCGGGAGTTTCAGTTGCGTTTGACGTCATAAACGTGACGTCAACGAGTGGGTGGGGCTCGCTCACGTCCGTAGTTCGTAAGCTTTCCCGTTTCCGTAAGCAGGTTGGACATTAAATTGCGTCACAATATACCTACAATATAACAACGTCACAATACCGATACATTTTCTAAATTCATTTATATTAGATACCTATAAGCCATATACGTACTAAATAAAAATTTGTTATTAAGAATATACGACGGATAAGTTTATGGTAATATCCAGGACTAAGTAATTAGGTTACAAAAATATTACAGAGTTTATTTCAATAAAACAATCTGTTTTAAAACTAAACAAATGAGTTAAAATCTTATAATAGCGCCACCTAGCATATAACGCTGAAACTAATGTGAGTTTTTTTTTCAGGAAGCTCGAGCTCGCTCGCTGGATATTTCAAGAGAATTATATAGATGGCGCTGTAAGAAGTTTAACACAAAGTTATAATATATTATTTTATATTCCATGATTTTAGGATGCGATGGTTAGTCATCAAAACACAATAGCATTTCAACAACAAAATTTACGTTCAATCAAATAGCTTTTAATTTTTTATAATGATGAAGGATTGATTAAATCCGTTGTTATAAAAAATAGGCAAAATCTTTTCTTTTAGTCTTATTAACAGATAACATTTTTATTAGTTGATTTTATAAACACCAGTCGCCTTTTTCGTATTCAACCGCCCTTTAAACAGTAGTATTTTCTTTATTTTAGCTTTTCCGTTGTGTATGGCAGAGTAACACTCACAAGTCACAGTACAACAATACAGAAGGTATTGTAGAAAAGTATTTTAGATTGTTCGTTAGCATGTTCTTTTAATTTAAGTTGACAATTTCAAAATATAAATGTGATAGTAATTTATTTGTACGTATTGATTATTTTCAATTAATCTGCATTTGCAATTTATATTAGTTCCACGATATGATGTTCCAAGCATGTATCGTATGAATACATTCTGATATGTCACGTATTCATTAATTTACGCGTGACTGATGTTACAATGAATTTCGAGAAATTTTGTTAATCCTATTTTTCCTGTTAACGTCCTTAAATTTGAATTAGGTAATTACTTATATGTATTTTTTAACTCACATTGTGTAGTTTAATGGTAGGTATGCAAAATATGTATTGATATATTTTAATATAAATTTTAATGTCACGCAACTTCTAAAAGAAACGTTATATAAGATTTTATCGTTAGAAACAATATAACTTAAATGTACTCTTTCCTTATCTCAATAATATGCCTTAATAATAGTAATAGCTATTATGTTAAATAACTTATTACACGAATAATGGATTAGCCATAGCGATTAAATATTCATACGATATCAGACAATGGGGAATTCCTTTGATTTTCTCTGCTGAGCTGAATCCAGTGAGTTTATATTGCAATGCAGTTCAATAGCAGTACAAATTGTATTATTATATCCTACACAATGGCCTAGAACTGTTACTGCACTACGTGTTCATATTACCGAATATGCTGTGTGCATGGTCATAAAATTTTCATTGAAATTTAATTAAAAATTGACTACATTAAAAACATTGTTTTTTTTGTGCATAGAAAAAATATAATAGATATTAGCACGAAAGTTCCAAAACACCTTAAATCAGTGTGTATTAATATATTATGTTACATTATGTATGTAGATATGTATGTACTGGCGCGCTAGTAAAAATTGCTCACTAAATAATTGGACGGCTTGTTCATAGTTCTATGAGAAGTAAAATGTAGCGTCTACAAATTTATGTGGATTCTCCTGACCGCCTTTAGCTTGTTCGACTTATATTTGTATGGAACAACGCTCTTTTTTGTATTTATCCAATAAATAGAAGTAACATAACATAATGTTAGTTTTGGTAGGTGTTAGAAGGAGGAGCTTTTAGTATTGAGAGCGTTCGTACTGGGTTGTTGACTGGTGTCTACCGCCTTCTTTCCTTCCTCTTTTACCCTTAATACCATACTCTTACGAAAACCTGTAGTCTGTGGGCGCGTAATAGTCACTTGATATAAGGTTACTCATAATTCTTTACCGGCTATGGTAATTGCAAAAATTACCATATTTAATAACTGTAAAATGGCGAATATAACATTATTACCGAGCTATTACTTAGCCACGTGTCTTTAGTATTAATGCAACAAATAACTAGCGTACATCATATATTTTATTAATAACATAAAATATTAAAGTTCGTAGCAGAGCGTAAAGTTCAGCTAACAAGCGAACTTGTAACCCGGTTAACATGAACCAACAAAACGGTTGCGAGGATTGCAGCGATACTACCTCGTATCTAGGTTCGTAACTATATACGTTCAATACACGACACAGCTGTTTTAAAAGCCTTTTAAATGATACTTTATAAAACTGAGATTAAGGAAACTTTTCTATTTTCATCGCTCTGAAAATCTAAGCATTGTTGAAAACATTTTTCATTAAGTAATTATTTGTGCCCCTATGTATTGTTCTTATATCGATATTTCTTTATGTCCTTTCTACTACATACAATTTTGTCAAAGTACAATATTTAAGCGTAAAATAATAAGAGACAACTATGTAAATATGATTTCAATTCAAATTGAATATAAGGGTATAAGTATGTTAAATATTACGAGATTTGTATAAGTATGAAGGAAGGAATAAAGTAAATATACCTGGGACTTAATGTAATTGTCGCGTTCCGAAAACGATAATGATAAAAATTACAATTTTCAACGTTACGATAGTTTTTTATTTATTTCTAGTTGTTGATATAAAATGCGCTAGCAATATCGTGTTACAGTATAATTTGCAGCATTTACAAGTCGTCGGCCCACAAATTAACGCAAAATTCTAAGAGCCTAAAACTTCCATTTAATAATTATTTCAATTAAAATTAAATATCGAAATAAACTTATCAACATCTTGGATAACGTCAATTAGTCAGCTAAATCTTTAAGTTATTTCAGATTCGAATAATGGCTTTGTTTCTTTATTTAGCCGCTGGCAAGAAATGTTTCTTGTTTGGACGTAATTCATAAATGTTTTATTGTGTATACTTCCATGAAGCACCTTCACTTACTGTTTCAGTCCAAGAAAACTTTTACTGAAAATATCGGTTTCGTTCCCCAATTTGCTCGTAACTTACCTGAAAAGAAAATAAAGGTTAGAATCAAAAGAAGCAAAAATTCTTGTCTATCAAAGAAAGTAGGTGAAAGCAGACTTCGTTCTTCGGATCGGAACATGATACGTAATGTATGTTTTCGGCTTTGATTAATGTAGGTAATGCTAACCTATTGTATATGAAAACTAACGGAAACTCGTATCGCTATGAAGTAGTTCAACTTGTTCTATTACCTTAGTAACTTTAAACGATAATACGTTTAGCTCTATATAATATTACTTATCAGCTACGTTATATTTAATAACTTTTGGCGCATGTATTTAATTGAACTCCAAAATCTAAAATAAGTTCCACACGAACCTATGTAAATGTCATTCAAGATGTAAATTATTCTCGAGAAGGCTTTTGAATTTCAAGAGCCAAATAGAGTACCTACTAATATTTTACCTGCCGTCTACGTAATGTAATGGTTTTTAAAATGTCATTATTGGCAATTTATTTTTTCAAAGTAAAATAATCAAGTCTAAAATTAAACGTATTCATTTCAATTATATTTATTTTATTATCCTAGATCTTAATAATGTGTATGTAGTCTTTTGTTTTAATTAATATAAAAAAATATGCAATAATAACATCGTGTTAAAATCCCCAATGTTGTACCTACATGTCAAATGATCATATAAAACATGACTAATTTCAACAAGACTTTTAATTACAAGAAACGTAAAAAATATCATACGGTTTGACCTGAATCTGAACTTCAACTGAAAAGGTTTTACGTATACTTACATGTATCATGTTCTTAAGAAAATCTGTGCAACCGAGTTGGATATGTATGCAAACCGCGATCGAATGCTCACTGAATTCAATGAATATCGAATGTACTAGTTTTAAAGCTTGTAAAGGCCTGCATCATAGATTTATACCGTTCATAAAAATATTTTACTTGTAAATATATGCCATTCTAATTCTATTTATGGCAACCGGTATATATCAGTATCTACCGATCGTATAGTGTTACGAGTTTGTATTTTTAAAATGTTGTTCCCTACTATTTCCTTTTTTTATTTTGTTTAAAGTAAATTAAACAATTCTTATTTCTTAGTCATTAGCGTAACAAAATGTTATTGAAGATAAACTTAAGATCTTATTGTGTTCAGCGATGTCTAAATAGAACAAGTTTTTCTTTAATCAAGCCTACAGAAAAAAATTTTTGTTATGGTAAATGTGTATTGTACTTTTTTTCAAAATTGCTTCATAAGAAAAAGAAAACAGAATAGAATCATATTCTTTCTGTGAGAACAAATAAATTTTCTCACCAAATGCACCTACATTTCCTAATAATGGAAATCTATGTATATTTAATACCACCTTTTGACTTCCATGTTCCCTCTGGGTATAAACAATGTTGCGTTAAGTAATTCCAGCTCGTTTCTTATTCAAGGTCTGTCATTACTTTGAACAACGGCTGTTTCTTTAAAAATATACCTTTTTATACTAAATTGTAGATTGTAGTAGATGATTCATTTGTGTCAATTGCATTCGATTAACAATGAAATACGAAAACCAATTAATTTAACTATATTTGTATTTAATTAACTCTAAAGGTGCGTAACAATCTAAAGCGTTGTCTGAGTTTTCATAAGTAATGGAACATGAGAATAATAATTGATACATTGAAATGTGTGATGCCACGCTGTACATGAAACTACTTTTAGCAGCTACTGAAACCAGTAAGAGAATGAAGTATAAATACATATATGATATTTAAAAGATCCTTACAATCTATAAACTTCTGCTGCTCCGACGTAGGAGTACGGAAGTTTTGTAATAAGTTGCCAAATGACGCCGTTTTCAGTAAAGTACGGGTACTGGCCGGACCAATACGGCCTAACGGAATTTACTAGTATTAAAGTATTTAAAACATAGAACGTTAGGGATACAAAATGCTAATCACACCAAATTAAGCGTTACTATTGATTTTTATTAAAATTAATTTGCTTTATGGATTAGTTAATCAGGGGGCACGGCAGTGCCCCCACCAAGTCGAGCAAAAAAGCGGCACGGCCGTACCATCCTTTTCTCGAAGCAACTCAGGCCATTTTCGACCCCCTGTAACTTCGTTGTGGATAAAACTAG
>DWAJ01000285.1:0-37924 GCA_018238005.1 Eurema mandarina
TTACAAAAGAAAAGTATGTATATGTAATTTATTCCGTTATCTAGTTGCCATAACACAAGCTTCGGCTTAGCTTGGAACTAGATGGCGCTGTGTATAAATGTCCTGAAAATATTTATTTATTTATTATACATATTAAGTACACTGGTTTTCTATGTATTTTGAAATTGACTTTCGTCCTTCCTGACGTTACTTATTTAAAGAATCTTAGCGGAAGAATTAATTAAATTTCAATGAGAATATATTAAAATATGTAACTTATGTAGCGGCTTGTACTAAAACTTTGAAACTATTTAAATATCAAACGGCGTCAATCGGTGTTAGGGTCAATACTTTAATCCTCACATTTCCACCGCAAACAAGATCGGCTTCATTATGCATGCAGGCTGAGGCTTACGTCAACGTTCGCATATCAAGCGAAAAGGCGTTTTTATAAGTTCATTAACTTGACCTTGGCGGATCGCTTCGCTTCAGTTTCATTGAAACAATAGAAATGAGAGTTTATTGCTTCGCGTTAATTTCATTGGAATTAAAGAGGTACATACTATCGAGTTTCTTATCGGTTTTTTCTCGTTGCTACGTTTTGAACTGATGTTAGTTTAAAAATATAATGGCAGTCAAGTACGTTGCGTTATTCTAGAAACTTCACGTGGAATCAGCTTCTCAATGCGAATTTTTAAAACACACACCACATATGATAATTCAAAAAAGAGCGTACCTATTAGGCCGGCAACTCACTGGTGACCAAGCTTATGTGAGTGCTTGTAACTTAAATGAAGATATAAAAAAATTGACTTTTGAATATTTATTTATTATATATATCCTAATAACAGTACTAAAACTTGCTTAACATAGAAAAAAAATGCGTCGGTAAAAAGCTAGTTGCCTTGTTTTAAATAAAACGTAAAAACCAGTTTTTAATAATATATTTCCATAAAAACACTACGTAAAAAAGGCTGTACCGAATTAATCATTTTGAAGTTTTTACGTGTCTTTGCAAAAAAGTTATAGATATTATTAGTTATAATATATTTAGATACTGTGTCGTTGATATCTTGACAGTACTCCTTTAGATGATTTATTGAACACTAATTGTATTTTTCTCGCTTACTTGAGACCTCACTTAGAAGATTTTCGTGCAATAGAAGTCTGTAAGTAAACTATTTGAAAGCGCTGTAATTTGTCAATAGTGCAACGCGATTATGTTATTTATTATCCACATAATTGGTGTGTAATTGCTTATCATTGTGTAACTCGTTGCGTGCACTTTCCCAAGATATTTCGGTTCGGAGTTATTTCGATCAGATATCGTTTGCCAGCGAAAGTTTTGTGGGATACGGTTTTATTAAAGAAATAATGTGTTGTATCATCAGGCGATAGTGTCATGACACTTTGGTAAATGTCTTATTCGTTTTAATCGATTAAAATTTTACTGGTATCTATTGTCGCGAATTATGTTACTTCGTGAAGTTTACGAAGGTAGGGAAACCCTAAACTAAAGAGAGGATACTCGACCAGTCGAACTGACTGGTCATTAAGCCCCAATGCTTTAAAATATCGAGAAAACGTTTATGTTATAGAAGTTAAGAATAATATAAACGCGATTTAGAAGTTGCTAAAAGCTTAAGTTAAATAATATAGAATGATTTCAAAATCATTGCAGATAAATTCACGAACCCAAAAATTGTCCTTGCTATATGAATTTGAGACATTTTTGAATTTAGAATTTATATTTAGTCCTTTAATAAAGCGTCAATGATTTAAGTAAAACACATATAATAAACATCGACCTTTACTAAAGTCGCTTGATCTTTAAATATTCCCTAATGTCTGAAGCTTCACATAAATGTTCAACATAATGACCTTTCCGACACGAATCCATCGTTTTCAGTGCATTTGTTTTTTACATGCCACCCGCAGTTTATTTCGGTTCGAACTATTTTCGTTGCTATTATCTCCCCCGGTAATAATTTGAGTGTTTGTCTTTCTCGTGCATAATGATTGACAGTGAAATACTGTTTTAGTTTTCTACTCCATATTGTATGTGTTATATTGTATGTCATTTGATTATGGGCGATCGTCTGAAACAGTAGTAGGTAAATTCATCCGCCTTCTATTCTTCCGTGTTTTGACTTTCTATTTTGAAATATTGTTAAAAATGCATTTTTCTATCAACGCGCCTTTTTATCATAAAAGGTTTCCAAACATTTTGATACATTTGATATAAACAGATTAAATCGAAGTAGTAAATGCGTGAACGCGTATTTTAAAAAAAATCGTAGAAATCGGTTTAACTGTTATCGAGTTATGCACTTAATAACACATTTTGCGATTCATTTTTATATTAGAGATTAGGAATGTGTGTTACTCGTGAGTTTCAAAACTACTAAAATAATATTCTCCATACAATTTACGTAAGTCAAAGAAAGTATAAAACTGCAAAGATATTAACCCAAAATACTTGTTACTCGTTTAATATAACTTTCATTGTGAAAGCCTAGCCGCTTTATTTTAATTATTTTGAGCTAAACCATTTATTTTTAATTGAAGTAGCTTCCTTTCAGCCGAAATAAATGTTAATTTCCGTTACGAAGTTAATTCATAGTCCATCGTATTTTTAATACAATGTATGTTGTTTTTAATTCCCTGGACACTTACATATTGGACTTACAAGACTTGTCTACATAAATAAAATAACCCAAGAATGATCTAAGTGAACTTGGTTCCAAAAGGATATTTGATCAGAGGACTTGGTTCCCATTATCTCATTGAAGTTTCGAGATGTTACTAACGAATCTCGCGTCTAATACAATCTGCCCATGTTACCATGTTACCAGCTAATATGTAATTATAACGAGCTCGCGTGACGCCTTTCATTAAAATAATTGGCTCGTATCCGTATTCCGTACATTATTCATTACCACTTGGATCCTAATATAATGTATTCTGTTGTCTAGCCACATTTTGTTTTTTTATTGTTGTATCAAGATTATTAATTACCGTATATTGAAAAGGTTTGTTGTCGTATTATTGTTTACTAGCCGCGTTCCGTGTTTCTATTCACGTAGTTTTTGTTCAAGTGTCAGTACCGGGATAAAAAGTATCGTAATCGTAAAGAGTCTAATCTTCGATATGATAAATCGTAAGCCAAATCAGCTAAATCGTAAGGTAATTAGACAAAGTACATTTTGTGTGAAAAAGTAACAAACATACTTACCTACATACATTTTCACAGACTTTCGCGTTTATAAAATTAATAAGATTTTTGTTTTGTTAGTATAGTTTTCAATATATTATTTTCACTTATAATTTTTTTAATTATATCTCTAAGTCCAGGTGTGTTCCCCGGTATTGTTTATTTTCTCCATCATTTTGAGTTTATTTATATATAGTTATCGTATATAATCTTTAGGTGTTTTCGAATAAGGAAATTATTTACTTTAATTTTATTATAATAAATTCGCTGTGAATTACCGTAAGTGGCAAAAAAGTGATCTATAGACTGTGCTGCGTTAAGTCTAGACAAAAAGTACGAGTCTATCAAGTTCGGAGCAACCTTTCCAACCTTGAATATAAATAAGATATAACACCTGCATCGCCTTGAGAGAGAGGCGCCTATTTACGAGGATATATCGAAAATATAATAGCAAAAATCGAAGTGCTATGGGAATTATTTAATTACTCAAAAATGTAACGTTATCATAGTTTTTTTCACTTTATCCAAATACAAATATCACAATTAAAACCAAATGCCGAAATCTTGATATCTAAATATCTATTTAGCACATAGCTTTTAACCCGGTATTGACACGGAAAGGAAAACTACACGGAAAACACCGCGGAACGCGACTAGTATTTCATAAAACGACCCGGACGTTACAAACTTGTTCTTAAAAGGAAATGATTTGATCTTCATTAAATCTTAAGCGACCCCAGCGCGGTCTAATTTGCCGAGACTTGGCGCTCTTGCCAAATCGTAATCCATTAAAAAGGCTTTTAAACCGGCTAAATTATATGGGCTCAGGCGTCTGTCTGTCTGTGTCATAACAGTGCATTATCACGAACAGCCTGTTTGCCCAATAACGATTATGTTTGTGTCCCGGAGGGGTTATAAGGAGCTTAAAACGATCTCAAAAACTAACGAAGTTTGCTCCTCTATTCTGCTAATATACCTAATGTTCTCGCGAACAACCTTAATTGAATAGGTGTCAAAGAGATTTACTTAAAATCAAGAAATCATTAGATTATTTTTAAAATCGGAGAGCTACCAGCTTTAAGACATCGTCATGTGTTATTTCTACCTGTTTTACATTCCATCGTGTATTTATTTTCTAACATTAGTTGTCAAAAAGCCGGCAACATACTCGCGAGGCTAACCTTGTCAATCTCAAATATTGAGTCATTCTCTTTTCTTGTACCTGTACATTTATCATTCTAAAATAAAATACAGCTATTAAAGACATTAAAAGAGCATTTATTATAGAATGACATATAAATGCAACAGCACAAAAACCTTTTTAACATACATTTAAATGTATAAGTTGAATTTAAAACAATAATTTATTGTAATGACTTGTAAAAACCCCGTTGCAACCTAATTGTCTTTTAGGCTAATAGCTAGGTACATTTAAATGAACTAAACATTTTCATAGTGCATTTAAAAGCGCTTTTATTTGATGTAATTTTATTTTCAAACATGCATATTAGAAATTGTAATGTACAATTATTAGTCTTTGTACTTTTTTGCTTTTATAGAGAAACCATCAGATTTTTATGCTGGGTTTTCTCTGTGGAAACTGGCATACTTATTGTTTTGTAATATACCATGACTTATTTATTGGAATATCAAATGTTCGTTTGGTATAATTAGATGAAAACTGGAGACATTCAAATTATATTCTATCATTGGATATAATGAAGCAATTTCCATTTTTTAAGTTACCAATAAAAATCTCTGACATTCTAAGCTACATATAATATACACGTAAATCTTAAAACTGGGATCTATCTTGACGAGCAAAACCGCGGAACACAGCTAGTGAAAATTCATACATTAATCTCTAGTAAGAGCATTTTTGGCGTCATTTTCGACCAATCATTATGGATGAGTAACGCAAAAGTGTGTAGATTAATCCGAAATTTTTTGCTTCGTGAAAATGGACTTTAGTATTTTTGAATAAGGTTTAAAACAAAATGATATAAATTAATCGTAGCGTGTTAATTGATAAACTCGCAACATATGGCGGATGTGGTTTTTGTCCGGTTTCTGGGTTTTAAATTAATCCTTGAAATGGCATAAATTGCTTTATATCGGGGAAATTTTAATTCTGAAATGGATCGAGGGTTGGTTGTTCAAGGGTAGGAACTAAGTAAGGCTTAATGCTAGTTGACATAAATACGAAAGTTTGTGGGACACGTTTGTTACTCTTAAAGGCAAAAGCTACTAAACGGATTTAAACAAAATTTTACATCAATATTGCTTACAACGGCGTAACGGGAATATACAAGATATTACTTAACCTTTTTAATAAAGAACTGTTTTCTAGAGCTTCAATAACAATTTCAAAACATTTTGATTAAACCGAAATCTCTCTAAAAGATTTTTTTGTGATGGTACTGGGGCACCTTAAAACAAAAGAGGTTACATTGCTAAAAGCTAATGAGGTTATGATAACTGTAACTATCTGTTCCAAATTTAAAAACTTTTTTACTTTTCTTCAAATATAAATTAAATTTTTTCAGTAAAATTAGTAAAAGCGGAACTAATTTTTTACAATAGTTAATTAGCAGTAACGTTAGGAACACTTACGTAATTAACTGTCTGAGAATGCAGTTGTTATTTACCGACGGACAAGTTCGCTTTGTCTTGTAAACTTTGCTACGTGAGGGTAGTTGCATGTTCTATATGACGTCTAGAACATTCGAAAATGGCGGTTCGGGTTATTTAGCTTTGTTTGAATATAGTAACTGTTTTGAAAGTTTAACGCATGTAGGTTAGGTCTTAATAAACTTTTTGCATTAAATTAAAATTGGTGGAAAACCATTTCGAAATAACATTTTAAGTTTTACTCGAGCTATTAATTTAAGCTATTTAAATACATATTTTAATATCGATAAAAAAATATACATAAAAAATGGCAACACTGATTAAATAGTCTGTATTCAAATGTCACTTTTCTCGCGCATTGCAAAAAGTCCTGTCACAATTTTAGATTAAGCTAAAAAAGTTTGTGCAACTTCAATTCTTCTTAGAATAACTGTTCATTACAATCCAATTATTATTTATAACCTCCTAGTTTATTATAAAGCTTTTAGCCTTCGGTTTATTACCTGCTTACGAGTCAATAAACATTTTAACACTTTAAATCTATGGAGGCTTCAGTTGGAAAGAGAGGGGAGATGTTTAAGTACATTTAAAGGGCGGTTAGAGAGGGATGGTTGGACAACAGACGGTGTCGCCAGATTCAATCTGCGGTAGGGCTGCCAGATGGGAAGGATCGAATTTTTGAGAAAAAAATGTTTGTTGGGAAGCCAAATTTAGTTGTTTATAGATTTTTTAAATATAACATAAAATGAATGTGTAAATTGCTTTAAAGACAGAATTTAGTGTTTAATAAGTAATACAGCTATACAATAACGACGACCTTGCGTAGTGGTAAATTCATAACCAAGATATTTTTATACGTTCTAGGGGTCGATATGATATATGACCTATGATATGATATATTATGACCACCTATACATATAAATATGGGTAAAATATTAGATTGAGTATAAAAATATACATTATATATAGAGATATATATTTATAACATATTTTCAAGAAATATTTCCGTACTATGCGTACATACAGTATGAAGAAATGCGTTACCTCTTTAAAGCTTTCAAAAGCTTGTAGCAAAGTTAGTAAGTTGCGAAACAAAATCTACGAAACAATACATCAATAAATCATTTAAAATGTAATCTTCGACCACTATCGACCCTACAAGACAACTGTTCTAGGCAGATGCAAGCAGGCTATTGTGTCGCGAAATAATACAAATAGCGTATCGGTTTCTTAGCAGATGTTCAGGTATAAGGATTCTTCACAAAATGGCCAATTGCTAGCTAAAAGGGTCGATGAAAAAATATAGAACGATTTTACGTCAACTCATATCGCTATGATATGATATGATACAAATGTAATCGTGAATTTTCGTGAAAATGTAAGTTAGTAAGTTTCGTTGCTTCTTAACGCTAAAATTACTGTATCTATTTGGCTAAAGTTTTGAATAACGATAGTTTAGATTAGAATAAGAGCTTTCTAAGGAGTAAAGTTTTAAATGTAGGTATAAGCTATATATAAAGCAACTTCTTTCCGGTAAATACTTACTTTACTGTAAATACTGTTTAAGTTAAAGGCTTCTCTTGAGAATCGAGCAAGTCGTTCATCGTTTCATATATTTTATTAAAAAACACACTGAAGCAAAACAATAATATAGCTAACAATATTAAATGACTTTCGCAATACATTTCAAATCAAATATGACTAAATATTATCTTAAGTAATTCAACTACTTTCTTTAGTAACAATTTAGAAGTTAAATAAAAATACATATAATCCAACTTCGTCAAACATATTCAATAATAGAAGGAGAAAAATATTAATATGTCCATTATTCGATTTAGGGCCGGATTTAATATGACTGTAATCATTAGTATGTGCAAATAGCCATTTGCTATAATATATTGCCTCGGGGGAACAGAATGATAAATGTTCAAGGGAAAATTATTATATTATCGCTATTCATAATTAAATGTAACATTTGCTACAAATATATATCTACATTATTATTGATATATAGGTAGATTAGAATCAGATCGCTTTTTTAATATGGTTTATATATTTCAAAATCATTTGTTACTATATAGGTATATTTTAAATATTGCAATTAAATATTATAAATCTACTAATCATCATCAAAATTATAAATGAATCCATTAGAAGGGGATGATTTTAATTGTTTAACATGTTAAATACTAACTCTGCTCTAGTTCTTGTTTCTTTGTGAACACCGGCATAAAATGGACCATATGTATATAAAAAGAGTCTTATATTGACGTGTCAACCAAATCCATTAAGTAAGTTTTGAGTAAAAGTGCAACAAATATATTTATAAATCTGAAACTCACAAAATTTCGCGCTTATAATATTAGCAGGACATTTAATGATAAAAATCTACCAAATATGAAAAGGCTATTAAATTAATTACTAACATAACGTATAAAGTGATATTTAAATTAATGCATTGGCTATTCGTTAAAATGGATATCGGACAAATCCGAGGGTCATATTTATAGTCCACCGGGGGGCTATGGAGCTTTGTATCTCGTAACGACCACATGGGGCATTATTGGTTAGAAAAACGTTCTGAACCTATTTAAATAAACACAGTTTGATGTATAGCTCAGGAAAAAGGTAATTTGTATCGACAAGTTTGTAAGAATATATAGAAATTATTGTACGTTGGGGTTTTTTATAACGGTTATAAATAGGTACATTTGGTGTTACATAAGTTTTAGATTACTGTGTTATTGTATCAAGTAATATGTATGAACGTAAATGTCGGTTATTAATCCTTAGATCTTAGAAATAACTTTAAAATTAACAAATATTTATACAACAAGATTTTTTTGCTAGGATACAGACGTATAACGCATAGACTGATAGTCTTTTAATAATCGGTCCGCCATAAGTGAAGCCAAAACTGTATATAACATAATTGTTTATTCAATAAATTTACTCTAGACACCTGGCAAAATTCTATAAATTTTATAATCTACGAAAAACATACGAATTTTGATTTGATACACCACGGCCACGATCTATGTAAGTAGACAAAATTGTCTACTTTGAAATGGCTTCACTTTCCGTGCTCAAACTTCGGTTCTAGGTGTTATTATTCTCTGCTAGTACATCCTTAATAAAAACAAAAATCTCGTCGGTGGTTAACCGGGAAACCGCAGGACGCACGTCAAAACGCGCAGAGCCAGACGATAAAAATAGTCGATTCAGCCGAGAGTCGAGACTGCGGATAGAAAACACTATCGAACATTCGAGACCAATAAATTATAACGCATTTTTGATATCTATTGTTACTTGTGAGAGCTAGCCAAGTCTGCGCGAAAGTGGATTTTACAATTGTGTTGCTGCCTTTTTATGTTTAAAAGTAGTTGTAGATTCTTCTCTCTATATATATCTACTTATCTCTCTCTTTTGCTCCCCTTGCCTTTAAAAACTGCTTTTGAAAAGTCAAAAATCAAAAATCACTTCACATCATCTACATTTCACTTTTATTAAAAAAAAAATTCAATGCGTGAAAATTTACAAACTAAGAGTAAAAGTGCCTAACTTAGTATAAGATGATTGAATCAAATGAAAGAAACTTAACAGACGAATAAATGAATAACTTACAAAACGTTACAATATATCTGTTATTATAACAGTTACAAGTAACAGCTGTTATAAAATATTGATTGAAAACTTTTTTAATTTCACCCCAGCCTCAGGGTTGGGACAAACAAGCCTTTATTCTCTTTGAGGGCGAATTAATTATTTAAACCTTCATTGTTTCGAGCTTCGTATAATTGTGAATGTAATATAATATTAAGGCCGGAGGGTTATTGTTGATTTGTTACTCTTTACGGGGCATCGGAATCGTTATTTGCACAACTTTATTAATTTAAACACCTATATTGACAGAAGTTTCTTTATGATAGGGTTGACTAATCATTGAATTAGTGCTTTGATGTTTTCTGTTAATGTATTTAAAATGCTGTGTTGAGCAAAGATCTCTTTGGCATTTTGTTTTTGTACTAGGTACGTCAGCAAGGGTTCAAAATAGCAATGTCATCAAAATAAATTGCTATGTCATAATCACGTTTGTCATTTTATTTGTGATACCTCATCGACCAACTCTGCTTTTAGTTTTATTTAGTTGAATAAATCAAATTTTTAATTTAATACATCACAGTCTTTGTCTTAAATATTGGCGTATGCTAATTAAACGTTTTTATTTCCAGATAGCCTGTGAACAGTGAAGTGCAGTAACAGTGATTTAATAACAGTGAAGTGGCAGTGAAATGGCTCAGTAGTTCGTAATGGGGCCGCAGCGGCGCCACCATCGTGCTCCGTGACGTGTAAAGCAAGATGGCGGACAGTCCCGCCACATCTATCATTGAGGGTACTGTGAAGTTTCGCGACGGGAAAAAGGTAAGTCTATGAAGATTGAGTATTTAATAGAAACAGCATGGTTTGAAATGTAGTGAATTATTACGTAGTACAAAACAAGCCTTTTCGTTCTCTATTTAAAACTTGTCTTATAAAACCCTAGATCTCTAACTAGGCAAGTTACATGCGATATAATTAATAAATAGAAGATATGCTTATCAATAAATAAAACCTTTTAATTAATACCTTGCGCCCCAAGAAATATTACTAAAAAATAATATGACGTCATAATGGAATCAAATTAAAGTGGTCGCCAATACTTAAAATTCCCAGACCCTAAATACATTTAAAAGCACGCGATAATAGGTACCTACTGAATTACTTAGAATCTGTGGTCATTCAAAGGTCAGTTGACAAAATAGCACGTGCAACGATAAACTTAAGAAAAACTTTGAAACAAAAATAACCTCTATTACCTTGTTATAACGGTTGCTATCCCGTGACATCACTGCAACATAAAATCGGGTTTTGTAAAGCGATTGTGTTTTAATAAGTTATCAAAACGTATCGGTATGTTTGCATATCGCCGTTATCGGTTTGATATTGAGAAACATTTGATAACGCGTAGAAGGGGATTCCGGAAAATTTTCAAGTGGTTTCTAAAAATCAATATTTTTGTGATCGTATGACGCAAATGGATGCAATCTGTCTTTGTAATGCCAATATACTTGCTATTCATCGAGAACTATTGAAACTCTTTTCTAATACATGCATTTTAATGCAGGCTACATTTGACAAATGATTTTAAATTTATTTCGATTGATTCCAATTATTTAATTCAGCATTCGTGCTTACAGTTACATTATAGTTCAGATACGTTTGTATGTTTCTATTACTTTGACCGTTATTTTAATACGACAAAACAAATTAATAATAAAAAGTCACAGAATCTCTGTGATGGTACTTATCCTCATTCATTGTATCTTTAAGACCGCACTTAGAATTATAGTTTCTTTGAGCGTCTAATAAGAAAGCATAATTAGTAATGACTAGGTTCTTATAACTCGTCTTACATTTCCATACACAATTGTGTGGGTAACGCCAGAACATCAGCCGCTGCCTGTCCAGACAAGTTGGGACATGTTCACGTCAAATCGTTTTGCTTTATTGGTATCGCCTTTCATAGGGCTAAGGTATCAGCCACAAGGAAGGACGCTGGGCGATTTTTTATTGAATTTTCGTAATTCAAATTACTTTAGTTCTTTTTATTGATGCTGTATTTTTAATTATAAAATGTCTTTCATGAAATCGCCTCCTTTTTGAATTTTAGGTCCTAAATGGTGTTTATTTTCTTTTATAAATATGTATATGAAAAACAGTGCTTAAGGCGCTATACTTACGGATATGGAGTATGGACCCTTGGTAAAATAGCCAACTACAGACGATTTTAAAATCTTTTGAACATCTTATTACAATTCTAGATGTATACTTCTATACTAATATTATAAAGAAGTACCTAAAGTTTTTGTGTTTGTTAAATTGTAAGGGGTAAATCTCGAGATATACAGAACCGACTTTAAAAATTCTTTCACCAATAGAAAGCCACAGTATTGCTGAGTGTCATAGGCTATATAAAAAATAGAAAAGGATAATTAACATTATGCCCAACGAAGTGAACACGGATCAGCTTGTATGGTATAAATAGCAAGTGACCACGTCTTACACCTTAATCCCGCTCCGTGTGGTTTGAGCCTTATGCTGGAAATACGAGAGTTATTACAGTCTCGGTAGACTTTTATTTAACTTGCCTTGTGTGTCTTATAATTAAATTGTTTGAGTATTATTGAGACGACTAAAGACAGTGGTTCATTTATAAGCTTTAACCAGACGTACGTACCTTCTATTTGTAACCGTTGTAAAGTAATAACTCAGAACACTTTCGACTAGCAAGCATTCGTAAGCATTAATGATTGCATTAATAAGAATCAGCATTGATACCATAATTGTTTTTGTAATATAGAATACATTAAAATATTACACAAATTTAATATATTAAGGAAATTGCAAGACAGCGGCGTAATATCACACTTTTAGCAAACATTAATAAGAATGTAGGGGAACAGACGTGCAAAAAGTGTCGCAGCCAAATTACAAGGAGATGAGTTTGCGATAGCCCTGGCACCGCTCCAACCGCCGAATTACGCTCCAATCAAGTGCACTACGTTATGTTTTTAATGCTTACTATTTATATGATTAGTTATCATTCAATAATTCAGGGATCGATCGAATCTCGATTTTGTACTTTTAAGAAGGTAGAGCCTACCGTGATACCCTACCGCAGAAAAACGGTGTCAAGTGGCATCTCATCAGAGATGTCATTTATTAGAACGTAACTATCCGCTTAAAAACCTTATTATCTCTACTACATCTTTGTAAGATATTTGGGTTTACGAAAATTACATGCAATTGTTATTACAATGAAAATGTATGGATATTAAATGTGGACCAAAAATCTACAAACACTTAATCATACCAAAATATACGATCGTAACGTTACCGTATATTTCTCATGATCATAAGTCATTAGTGCCATGAGGTAGACTTTTGGTAGAGGTTTGGAAAGAGGTAGGATTCAAATATTGTCGAAGCCAAATGACAAGATGAGTTCGCGAGAACTGGCGAGCCTCCAACCGATGAATTACGGCCCAAATGAGATGTCGTAATGTTAGGATCCTGCTTTTTCTGATTATTAGCTGTCGGGTATTGAATTCTGCGGCTGGTTTCTAGATCTATTACGTGTATAAATGGTTAGAACGTGCCAATGAAGTGTAATAAAGTTTCATTATATTCATCTGCTGTATTTAGTCCCTTTATAAATTAATTAATACTAATACAGAATCAAATGTTTGTAAGGATACACATCCATAAGTTGCTATTTTACGAAAACACTATTAGTTATATTAGATCTTGGATTAACATATGGGATATTTTTATTCCATTATTGTCACTAAAAGATAAACAACCTACATGTAGAATCAAGAGGTCTGGTTAGTAAGTAGTAACTCACAAAGTTAATATTCTAAAACTCTGGAGAGCTGAAAAGACAGCTGGTTTCGATCGAGTAATGACGCAATATTATGCAAAGAAGACAATGCGAAAGTTTGTAATCGATTGGACTTTTTATTCAAGATCATCGTGTTTCGTAGGAACTTTATACTTTAGTTACACGTGACTCCTGTGGACGGAGTTAGCTATTTCTATAAGAAACTTTGTCGGACATGACAATGGAGACAACAATTATAAAGTTACCGTTCTATAACGAACAATCGGGAGTAAGGTTCACGCAATCTAGAGGATTCGAGAATGTGTTATCGTCCTGATAAATAATAGGAAAAAAGAGACTAATGACATGACAAGATTCAACGAAGGAGTAACCAACTTAGACTCTTCTGCGGCGTTGAACACTTTCCATCATGTAACACTATCACCCCCTATAATCCCCGAATAAGGGGAGAGTGAGCAGACGGGGACGATGGGGACTAAACTTGACGCCAATTTTCTAAGTCCATACGAAAACTATAGACCAAGCTTTTTCGACCGTAGTAACGTTTCTACCAGTCATAGTTTTCAACAAACTAACCAAATTTCCGCGTACCGGCGCCTCGTTATTGATTATAATGTGTGTCACGTTGAAACAATAGTAGATTCGCGTGTCCAGTCATAGATCGTATCGCCGTGATTCATGATGCTTCCGTCCGTTACTATTCCATCTATAGATGCTAATATTATAGTGAATTTATAAGTTTGACACGTGGGAAGTAATATTTGGATCTACTGAAGTCATTTTCAAGATGTGTTTGCTTAGCAAACAGTACAATTATGGTGAATTTTATACGGGCTATTAAAAAAAAGAACTGTTTTTTGTGAGGACCCAAGAGTGCTACAAGGTATTTAATTTAACATTCGCCGCCGAAAAACGTGCTTAATGCCCGTAAACCTACTACTCCGAGATTGTCCATGCATGCACCTTTCTCCAATTAGTCTATAACGATTTCCCGATTTAAAAAAAGACGACATTTTACACTACGATAAAGTACCTCTAACGTAGACGAAAACGCGAGGCACAACTAGTATCCTTATAAATCGAAGTAAATATGTCAATGAGATCTGATAACACGGATAAGCTAAGCATAACCTGTTTGAGATTCTCATAACGCTTTTTTGTGAGGTTTTTTGTTGACTCTTGCAGCGTGTGGTTAATTAATGAAGCGGTAATTGTCAATATGTATTTTAAATGGTAATTGGTATGTCACTCTCGATTTATAGATTGTGTTAGAATTGAGTCAATTAATTAGAGTAAGGGTGAGCTTTACTACAACTGAAAATAAAATATGATCTAATTAACTACAATCGAACAAGTTTAAATGAAGACTAAACAATTTATCAAATTTTAGTTTTTTGACAATTATTTTGCTTCACAAAAAGGAATCTTTTTAAAATTTCTCTAGTATTATTCATTATTAAAATTTCCCAGCTGTCATGAGCTAACTAACTATATTTTACTCTAGCCCGTAATCCCGCACTAAAAGACCGCAGAACATTCGAGACTCTTAATTAAAACCGTGACACGGCCATTTTGCGCAAACAGACAATGACATAGTTCTATTTGTTGCAAACGATGCAACTAATGCTCGTGAACTGTTTCAAATTGATTAATTAGTGTGATGAATGAACTTCGGACTTGGCGAGCCTTTATTAACGTCCAGATGCTACCGAGCATGGTTTCTGCATGGTTAAAATCATTCCAATAGATTTGTATAACCTTTGTCCAATCTGTCTTTGCTTTGAGGGTTAATGGAAGAGCTAGGTCTCTTGTTGGTAAGTGTCGGCTTACATACGTTAGCAAAACTAGCCTTATTAAAATTGACTTCGTTGCTTAGGAGCAAAATATATATTTGAGTATTTTTATTACTACCATCATAGATATGTTCTGTAATTTATTATATTTTCACAAACTTTTATGGCGCTGATATTACGTTTTATCTCTTGAAGTGCGAAAATATGATAAAGTACCTTATCGCAACGTTCCTTATCGGCATGAACCGAAATAGTGCAATTGCAATCTTTGCAATTCATCAACTGGACGTTTCAATGTCATGCATATGCTAGATTGATTTGTCAATAAAAAACAAGACAGGTAAAATATATTTTTTTTTATATTTAAAATAAATAGTAACATAAAAATTCAGGAATATCTTATTTTGTAATTTTCTTATTAAATACAATATGTACAATGGTCCTTTATAGTATCCCAATCTTAATTAAACAATATGATATTATGAAACTAATAACCACGTTAATGTCCTATAGGAAAACTCAAAACTTTTCTATACTATAATGTACTTATGTAATTATAACCAGTCTCATCCCTCTCGAACAATTACGCGTCATTCTCCTCCAAACTCCTCTGAACTATCTGCATCATTTCAATCCGCGCTTTAATCTTCTGCTTATCCGTCAGTTTCCTAAACATTGGCACTAGCGACATCATAAAATGTTTATCATCATCATCATCATCATCGTCTCTCTTCTTACACTCCTTCATGACATTAAGTACTTTGCTTTCGAATTCCTCTTTGTTATCATACACTGGCATTCCATACTCTGGCACTATATTACTTATATTTATAGCTTCTGTTTGCGAGTCGAAATTGTATTCTATATCACCGGAATCGTATGTAGCATCCAAGGGATCACTGCACTCTTGATCGCTTTCCCTAACATCAAATTGTTCAGGGTTATCGCCCAGCAGAAAAGTCATGGCTGCGAAATGTCCATACTTTTTCCTCTTCTTCACGGGGATCGAATTTTCTTCTTTAAACCTTTCCTTCCGTTGCAAAGTCAGCTCTCTCGTGAAACACGTCCGCAGGCTCTTCCATCGTTTCTGAACGTCTTGCACTGAAATTTAAAAGCGATATTAAAGTTTTGCTCCGAATAGTGAATACGAATAAAACTTTACGGCGTGCTGAAATTAAATGTGAACGATTTCGAAATCGATGTATTTCAGCGTTAATGTTGAATTCGGTGTAACGTGTATTTAATTACAGATTGAGAGCGATAGCTGCATTATTTGTAAAATGGGATATTATGTTTAAAATATTTTATATTTTACGCTTTTTAAAAAAAAACCTTTGTAGTTTTTATATCCTTATAGAATAAATAAATAAAATAAATATGCATATAAGTCAGATATATAACTATAGATAGCACTACATATCAGGCCTGCATTCTATAAAGTTCCAAAGCCCATCTCGTAAAATATGCCTCTAGTACTGAATAATCAAAACGTCCTATATTTTCTAAAAGCCAAGTTCATTCATTCACACATTCAAGCCGTAATGTAGGATTAAAATCAAACTATTTTAGTATAGAGTTGAACCTGCTTCTGTACTCGTAATAAATGTTATCCCAAATCGATTTATCTACGCGTTTTACTGCCATCATTTTTATTGACTACAAAAATCAATTGTGTTTCGAATATTGAATTTAGTTAGTGTGGGAAACGATAGTGTAGGTCTGTGAGTAAATAGTAATAAAATGGTTCAGTTACGAGAATTTAGGTTATTTGTTGGGAATATTAAATGTTATGTTCGTCTGTTTGTGAAATAATAAATAAATTATTTATTACGTACATTTTGAAATAGAGTTTACTGAACTGCAAATTGTATTTAAAAGAAAATGTATACTGTCTTTACCAAATCGCTGTTTTTTCTGTAAAACTTATTTTGTATGCACTTTTTTCCAAACAGACACCATTCCTTAGACGCAACTTCAAGCAACGAGTTATCAAAGGACTCTTATTAAAAATACTTTGAAGCAAAAAAGTATGGAACGCAAGCTCCAAAACGAAACTTCTAACGAATCTTATGAGTCGAAATAAAAATGCGACGAAACATACAAATGTATGCAAATTATACTGAAGGCGTCTCGCATTTGGCTCTGTGTCAAATAAGATTTTTTGTTCGATACAATGGGAGGGTCTTGTTACTTGTATCAGCAAACAACACTGCTTTGAAATACTAACGAAATATTTTATCATGCTTACTTGTTTTTCGTTTAGGAGTTAACAGGCAAGCAATAATGTTAAATAGTTACATAGTTACTGAAGTATTTTAGGTAAAATTATCATAATATTATAAAATTCGCTAGTTATAAGCTAAGCAGAGCTTGCTTAATTATACACACCTACTACTAATCTTTTGTAAACACACACATATTTAATACTTGTATAGTTAAAATTGTATCCTTTAAATCTATACTAATATATAAAGAAGTAAAGTTTGTGTGTTTGTTAACATGTAAGATAATCTCGGGATCTACTGAACCCATTTTAAAAAATTCTTTCACTAATAGAAAGCCACATAATTGCTGAGTATCATAGGCTATATAAAAATTGTTAACATAATGCCCAACGAAGTGGGCACGGGTCCGCAAGTATACCTATAATAAACGCCAAATTTTACGCGGGTAAAACTACAATTCACATACAAATATTATGTACAACACATACACAAGTTTTATTTCATTAACTTTATACATCACAAAATATAAGCGAGCGGCTACATTTGACGTTTAATAGCATTAAAATGAAATGTTACATCAATATTAACTTATTATACTTCATACAAACTGATCTGTTAAACCTAAGACCATATGGAGTGCATACGAGATGTAACAATACAGACAGTTATTGCTCTCTGTTCTCAGTAACCACAAAATACTAAGTAACTGAGAGATCATTGAACTCTATACGAAGTACTTGTTCAAATAAATATTATATTAAATGTTATTAGATGCTGTTAGTTTGTTACTTGTTAGGATTTGCGGATTAAGTAAATATCTCTAAGAGCTAAGGCGTTGAATAAAAAATACAGTCGCCGCTAACAATAAATAACTTGAAATTATTGTATTCAATACAATAAAGATCTTTTATGAAATATCTCCTACAAAATTATTTGTAAAGAGAATAATTTATAATACACACATAATAAGTCGTACAAGTTTTACATAGGAATTTATTATTTATAATATAGGAGTAGAACTTAAGTATGCCTTTTAATACAAACGGAACCGCATGCATGTAAGAAGTTACGTAGATATTGACAGGCAATTAAATGTATATTTAACGATACACAGCTATAATTGCTTGCCGTGCAATCAAACTCTCACTCTGTTACACGTATCCGCTTCCTGTCTTTGACAGTTCCAATATTTTTTATCTGTGTTCATAATAAAAGTGTCAGATTCACGTCAATGTCACTGACGAAGCCTGAGAAAAAGTCTTATCTATCGTAATGTTAACGTTTTGATGACAAACTAGATATCATTATGATAACAATGATGTAACATTCTATTTAATAGATACAAATGAATATCTTCCCAACATCAGCAACAAAACTCATAAAGAAATGGAAGAGCAACTGTGTGGTAGATAAAACTAAAACTCATATAAAAACAAAGTGTGGCAACATTGTCGTCGTCTATCGGCAACAGATGACTCACCCCATTCAACTTTTTCAACCGGCTTCATACTCTCCCATTTAGGCTGCACTTCGCTACAAACTTCGCGCCACAATCTCTCTTTATGCTTCCTGTGGTTGTACATGCTGTCGTTCTTGTTGTACAGCGCCGGGCGAGACTTAACCGCCTTTATCAGCTTATCGGCGTCAACGGCTAACATTATCGCGCAACTAAATCGGCGTGCGGTTGGTAGCGCGGACGACTGGGGACTATAAAATGGCGGACGTTGGCACGCGTCGCGCAACGATCGCGCTGCAATTGGCCATACTGTTGCGTCATTTTGGATGACAATTTCTTTTTTTTAAGTTAACTGATTTTCTAAGTTGCCAGCAAAGTTTAAAGAGGTTTAATTTTATCAATTAAGAAAAAAGGTTTTATAAATAGAAATAATTATATATATGAACGTAATTGATACAAGTCGTCAATGAGATTATTATTACTTACCAAAACAATATTTTATCATCTTTATTATAAAGTTGGTCACGTGTTAGTCGATTTATTTTTGTAAACAAAACCATATATCATAACTGTATTCTTTGTTTCAGTGGAAGTCGCGATGGTGCGTCATGCGAAAGCTGTCGCCAGTAGCAGGTATGTTTTTAACCATTTTCTTATAGCTATTTATATCTTACTAATATTATTTAAAACATAAAAGTTAGTGAGGATTTTAGTATTTTACGATGTTTGTTGATCTTTTACGTAAAAATTACTAATTATATTTAGCTAAAGTTTATAGAATATTATTAACATAATGGTAGATTTGATCTAGGATAGGTAGGATAATTTTCCCGGCATTGGCACGGTGAAGAAAACTACTCGGTAAAATTGAAGACCATGTTCACCATAATACTTAAATAACTTCTCATACTATATCATATAATCTAGTTGTTATTCAAGGCTTTGTCCGGAGAGTCTTAATTTTTTTTTATTATACTTTTCATACATAAAACCTACCAATAGGGATACCAGTAATAATTATTAATAACATTTTATATTTCGATAAAAACATCATTGAAAAATATAAATTTAAAATCTCACACAATTATTACGAAGTAAATACCATTATGAAGTGATGTCATTAGTTATGGCATAGTTTCTCAGAAACGCCAAGGTGAACTATTGCCTAGCATTCTTATACAATACATTATGAATTAAATATTTATTATTTTATTTTATTAATCGCTATGATGAATTAAGAGAATTATCTTTTATCAAATACAGCGCGGACGACCTTCAAATGTCTTCAATTAATATAATCAATAGGCAATTTATTTTAAAAAAAAATCTAGAAATGTATTTACCTATAGACAGTATACTTAATAAAGAAAAAGGGGGGACAAATAGAAGGGGTACGTGTTAATCTAACACAGATGAATGTAACTTCAGACTAGGAAATTCCAGTCTTAAAACTGTAGTTAATTATTAAAAAATACTCATCTTATTTTTATCCATCAGCTCGACAAAACGATATTTCAAATCAATACAAATCTTCGTCGAAATTAGCTAAATTTCAAACTTTTAGTTTTTTTACTACGTACATTTAAGGAAACAACAACATAAAATAATATTAAAATTATATTCCTACTTTGTGCCACATACCTTTAAACACATCACAGAAAAGAAATTAAGACACGATTGTATACATAAAATACACCATACAAAACAACTTTTACATATGTAGTATATGTTTTAAAACGAAAACACACATTAATTGTATATATAATTAACAAATCCCTGGCGCCACAAGTGCCTACTCAAGATAATGACTACAATATTCAATACTTAGAGTCAATTACTTCAATTATGTAAATGCCTTTTGTTTTCCATGTACAGGTTGATAATTACTTAATAATATGTAGTGCTATTTATATTTATCTATTTATATTATATTTACAGTTATTCACTATCCTTACAGATTCCATACTTGAATATTATAAAGGCGTAAGTAACTCTGTCTCTTTCACGCCAAAACTACTGAACTATTTGTAATAATGTTTGGTACACAGCAGGACTTACTTACCTACGGGACTCTCTTTTATAATAATCATAAAAAAGTTACATCATAACTACTGACAGGCAATCATTTACAAATAATGTGTGCAACGCGGGTAGAACCACTGAACACAGGTAGTTAATAATTAACAATGATTCCGGAAAACATTCCTTAAACATTAAATAGTATATAACATATAAGGTATGATAAAGAATGCGATACAAACTGCGCAACACTCATATAACCAGATATTTACCATATTACTAACAATTTCATTCCTTATTTCAACCCCTTGAATCTTTAAATCACTATAAAATATAACCTATGTTTTTCCCCAAGCCCTAGACTAAGTCTGTTTCAAATTTCATTCTAATATGTCCAGTAGTTCGCAGCCTATTCAATGTAACTTTCTTTTTTATATTTTTTAGTACATTAATACATATTAATAATAATTATATAGCTATGCAAAAATGTCTGAAAGAACTTTATAAAACAGACAACCCACTGACTCGGTATCTAGAATTTATCGTATAAAAATAACATAGGCATTCGTATAATATTATTCAAGGTACCTATAAAAATCTTATAGGTATATCTTGAACAAAGAGAAATAACTTACAATAATAGTCATACATAACCATGTTATCTTTTTCATAAATAAAGATTTAAATATATCAACGAATTGCAATAAATATTCATACATACATACATTTAATTTGATAGTGGATTAACTCTTCGATACATTCAAAGTTCTAACTCATTATATCCTTGGTAAAAGTAACAAGCAGTTGTCACATGACGCAAATGCTTGCAATATTGCGATGTACTCGTATGTGCGAAGGTTAACCGTATCAGATAAAGAGATAGAGCAATCGATTACTAGGCGGGTCAGCCAGTTTTACCTGCGTAGTTTTAGTCCCGTAACAATACCGGTATAAAAAGTATATGTGTTAATCTAGTATCTAATCTACCTGTATGCGAAGCTTCAGCAAAATCCGTTTAATAGTTTTCCATCCTCTTTAAGATCTATTCATTTGCTATGTATATAAAAATGTAATGTATATGATTGATCGATTAAACTGTTTTATAAAATGTAGAAAATAGTTATTTTAAATTACATTTGTTACTCAATATAGATGATACAACAACACAATTACAATCTTATGACAAAATGAAATCAAAAAAATAAAAATGCGTATTGAGGCATGAAGATTCAAAACCTTTACTATGTGTAACTTAGTTGAATCAAGTTATGATTGACTTTGACTTCACGCTAAAGTCCGGGTGCAAGTCAAATCTCATAAATAACGTAAGCTATTAAGTGTCAAAGTTATATGGTAATTAAATTACCAAGTTCTCAGTATCGGGTAGTTCTCATTATTCAATCTATGCTAAGAATAGCTTCGCTTTCGAGAAATCCGTGACATAAGCGTAAAACAATCTGCCTTACGTACTGTGCATCGATATATTTTTTCTATGATACATTTATTTCTATAATTTCCCTTTTTTTCGTGTGTACCTTCTTTCCTGACCAGATAAATAGGGTTTACCTTTGTATCTTCTTAGAATACCTTCCATTAAACTGGAAAAAGTAAGGTATTTTGATTCCATAAATCAAAATAAAAATAAAATCTGAATATAATGTGTACAAGGGTTTATAAATCACTTCAGAAAATAGAGGCATTAGTCTCACAATATTAGGTACAAAATTTACATCATTACGATATTACTACAGAATATCTAAAAAAATTGTCTCATCGTCCCTTCTTAAATATTCCTTTTCCTATCCTTAAAAGGCCGGCAACACACTCGTGACATCACGAGTGCTCATGGGCAGCGCTGATCACTTTCCATCAGGTGACGCGCCAGTTCGTTTGCCCCCTATTATATAAAAAAAAATAGTACAATCGATGCACAATTTTCAAAGACTTACTAACTACGCGAGCGCATTACACAAACCGTATTAAATAAGATTAATAATCGTAACACACCTATCGCCTCGCGCAGTGCGTCAACAGCTCATAGTGCACGGAAAGGCTATTTCGATGCTACGTATAAATCTCTCGACGAGTTTGTTTTCGTAGCAATTTTATTTTATTTACACATTTCGCGGGAACAGTCAACAGAGAGGTATTTATAAACTAGCGAGCCGTCGCGTCGCGGCTTCGTATGCACTTATATATAATGCATGTATGATATAAATAATAAACTTTCTTTTTGAATCAATTTTTATTACTACCTAACTTAAAAATCTAAAGATATATATACGAACAGATAGATATACGAGTAGTATAGCAACCTTATTTATACAATACTAGTGACCCGCCCCGGCTTCGCTCTATCGAGCATGCATGCATTTTACATATAATCTTGAATCACTCTATCTATTTAAAAAACTGCATGAGAATAGGTTGCTTAATTTTAAAAATTTAAGCATATACAGGAATATAAGAACAGAGAAAGCGAGTTTGTGTGTGTAAGAATAAAAAATGGCGTCGATCAAAATGTAAAATAAAATTATGTAAATTATGTAAATCAGTAAAATATAAAATGTTTATTATATTTTACTGAATCATTTTCTCTTTAGATGCATATAGTATGTTAAGATGCATTTGATATGATGATAACACCATCTTGAATCGATAACGCGTTCTCTTTACCATCTGGTTATCTTATTTTCTTACTTGTATTTGTATGTATGTACCTACTACCTATGTGTCATCTGAAACGAATTGATAGCGTTATTTGTGCAAAATAATCAATTCAGGTCAAGTAGGTATGTAGGTACGGATTAGATTTGAAGATTATTGAATCTGGATGAAAAAAGAATATTCTCGTACAAATTGTCGCACAATGTGTAGATTTAAGAACATTTTTTTTTTAATAATGTTATAAAAAATAATTACGTAAGTTTTCATATTTAATTACTAGTGTATTTTGTTTATCTATACTAATATTATAAAGAAGTAAAGTTTGTATTTAACAAGTAAGGGTTATACTCGGGATCGACTGAACCGTTTTTAAAAATTCTTTCACCAATAGAAAGCCACATTATTGCTGAGTGTCATAGGCTATGAAAAAAAGGATTGTTAACATTATGCCTCATAAAGTGGGCACGGGTCCGCTAGTTAAGAATAAGAAGGCATTTCTATCAATAAGAAACAATGCAAAGTATAAGTTTTAATATTTTATAAAATGTCTCATCATCATCCTTTTTACTTACATCACTTAACACTGGCTGTAACTGGGCACTTATCACTAAAGAGCGATTTATTCTAGGCAACTATATTAAAGTTAAACAGACGTCATACATATCAGATATGCAACTTTTGGGATAAAAAATTCTTTAGAGTACATCATCTCCATATTGAGAAGTAATCTCAGGGTTATTACAAATCGTATTGAACATCAGATGTTAATAAAGATATCATCTTACAACGAAACTTAATCCTCCGTTTCCCGCCCTTAACCGACATTAAAAATAAAGGACTTTTTATGACGATATGTTTTTATCGATAAAAAAAATCGTAAACCTTGTAATTAGGTTAATGGTAATAACTTATAATCTTTTAATAGCTTTTTAAGTTATTTTAACTTACGATTAAAATTTAAGTAGGCAACTTAAGTTTAATAAGTGAGTACTTATTAAACTTAAGTTGCCTACTACGCCAAGGACATGAGTATGTCCTTGGCGTTTATTTCTATAATTAGCCCTTACATAAGTAACTTATTAATAATAAATTAATTGCATTATGAATAACTTAAATTAAATTTATAAACTAAGTATATTTAAGTAGGTACTTTAAAGTTAATTAACCTTGCTTTGTACCTCAAACACTGTTCTTGCTAGAATACAGTTTGCTTTGTATCTTTGTTTGTTTGTATGCGATAAAGTCAAGCATTACAGAAAAAGTATTTTTGTGTTGGATATTTATAGACAAGATAACATATGTATGATGTATAACACCTCGCTGCAACCAATAGGAGCAAAAATTTGTCATATATGTCAATGCTCAAAGTTGTCCATTAAATATTTTATTTAAACAGAAATATTTGCCTTGTATGATTTAAAAACTCTGCGACAGTAACACAGCATAATAACCTTTTTGTGGTAATGACATTTTCTTACATGAAAATAGAAGTGAAATAATTTTTATGAAATACTTTAAATATGTATTCAATTCTTTTAAAACTTACATAGGTGATCATAGTAATAGAAATATACGACACCGAACTCGCGAACAAGGACTTCCATAAAATACTATTGGAAACACTATGCTCAACTAGGTTTCGTACAAAGCTTGTCGAATTTAAAAATATTTAATAAAAAAAGACGCCCAAAGGCTCCATAGGAAGCGTATCTAAAAGGGAATTCCATTTTTTGTCTACGAAATTTTGTCCATAAAACCGCTATAAAAATGTATTTGTATTGTTGGATTCGCTTGTTTTTCAGTTTCGGTGCGCGATAAAATATTTCTTTATTCAAAGGGAAAAACGGAGGCCTAGTTTTCCGTTTTATAACATTCAAAAATTATTTATAGGAAACAAAAGGTATATTCAGAATTATTGTTTATATAATTACTGTCACCTATACTGTTGTTTTGAATAAATCTTATTATTTTAAGCGTTTTATTAACACTTGAACTACAACACTTTATTACACTTTTATTTTTACATATAGGTAGTTTTCTTTTATTTTAAATGTTTTTAAGAAAAGAATATTACTCTTCAGGCCCGGACATAATTTAACACCCTGTGTAATTTACTTTCTTTGGTATAACGCTAATTAAAACTTGAGACGTCAAACTATGATTATTATTAAGACAAAGGAATGGTTATCCACGTCTACCGACTACCGACTACGACTACCGCTCTCGGAGTGCTTCAGAATATATTAATTCCTCCTTAATTAGACTGCTTCTTATTTCACTAAAATTTACATTTAAAGAAACCAGAAGCTGTACAAAATGCTAAAATGAATGAAGTACTTTTAATATTCTAAGAAATAAAGAAATTCGTTAAAAACGTACGAATAAAAAAAAATTGTTTTACATTCGCAAAACATGCTTGAATAAGAAAAACTAGATCAACCGTTTAATTAGTTTCATCGTATATAAAAAAGGCGGAGAAAACATTCTCAATGCGATAAGGCGGCTTACAAGCACGTATTTCTTAAATCAAAAACATATATAAAATATATTACAAAAAATTGCCATAGCAACAACCATTTTAATCTCATAAGCAAACAAGCCAAAATAAAACATTTATTGCCGAACAATATCTCGATGTATCATGATAAATATCGATACGTTTTATCGTCACGATATGTCGTGACTGGGTAAGGCCATCTCTGATAAATCACTGTGTTCCCTATCGCAAGGCCGTAAGGTTCACATTAGCAGGCACTATACTGACATTCACAATACAACCTTTGTCTTTGAAATGTGACTTGGCTTTGTTAGAAAGTTTTTAGAATTTTCTAGAATGACTCTTAGTTAGCCTTTTCATTTATACTCTATAATTGATATTTTGAAAACAAGTGCTTATCACTATGTATCTTTCTTTAATTTTGGCACTTTTTTTAGATACATGTATTAAAAATACAAAATGTCTATAGGTTTAGGTTAGGTTAGTTAACGTTGTCTTTGCTTCTTTCTTTGAACCTTCACTTCATTCTATAAAAAAGTAATATGGTTCTGTCTATTTAGTATGTATTATTTTAAAAAGTCTATGTTTGCATGATTTTAGTAACTCCTAGAAAATAGTATAACAATTCGTCTTTATAGCCCTTTTCTTTTTACGGGGGGAAATCCGCTTACGGATACCGCGTCCTAACCCTAACAACATGATAAGATTCTTATCTCTAAAAAATATATATATATGCAAAAATTAGCTGATTTCTCAAAACTGCAAATGGTCCGATCACCAAAATTCCCGAGCAGGTGGCACAAAGCAGCTGTCTGCGTCTCGCTTCGGCGGTTATTGTATGAACATTGTAATTTAGTCGCAAGATGTGCTTGGAAACCAAATTGTTATGATAATCCTTTCGCTTTTACGTTCACGATGGTACAGACAAATGCATACGTTGTTGAACATAGATATTGTTAAAACTTCTCAAGTGTGATACAATCTATGGAGAAATTTTTTGGAACGTTCATTATACATTTTTAATGATTTAAGATAATATTATCATCTTTCCTTAACACGACACTAAGTTCATTTAATTTTAAATTGTTTTATAGTGATGAATCTATTCATAAACTTACATAAAGTTGACTCTACTAAGCTCACATTAGGTACTTATAAACTATGGCATAAGTAGTACTATGTGGCTACCGGCTCATATCGACGAAAGAATTTTCTAAGATTTGTTAGAATAATGTAAATGTTGAGTAGCGTCTTTACCTTAATAGTTAAAGTTGTTTTAATAAAATTGATCCTCAAATAAATCCGTTCCCTACTAACGAACTATCCTTCTCGCACGCGATCAACGCATCATACTTAGTAGAAACACAAGATATACACTCACCGACATACAAACATTTATATATTTATCTCGAACCGAGAACTCCAATGCTTACCCCATTCCAAGCACACTTTATCACTTAATCGAAAAAGTCGTTAAGTTTTTAACTTAAGAATAACAAAGTCTAAAATAGTAAGTAATGTGTTAAATGTCTCGCGTACTAGCATATGTTTGTTTATTCGTGACGTTTACGTGTTCGGTTAAACACGTGTTTCAATTAATCGTGTTTTAAGAAGGATTCTTAAGAGAAGTTTAAGTTAAAAGATAATGGGCAGCTCCTCCAGAACGACTGGTGAGGTAAATAATTAATCGTCGTCCTCGGGTAGTTTACAAGACTAAAATTGAGCAGAGAAGGAATACAAAAAAGAAAAGAAGTTCCAATAACCAGTTTCGTTTAATAGTTATATTTGTTAAAAGAAAAGATGATAGTCTAAACTAAAGCCTTGTTAAAGCGTTGTCAGTCTTTAAACAATAGTCGGGTAGAGACGGAATAATATAAAGAAGAATATAAGTTTAAATAGAGGCTGATATAGTAGGGAATATAGAGAGTAGAAGGTTACGCAAAGGAGAAATCCATCAGTGAAAGAGAAACAAACATCTTTATTCAAAAACTTACTCATTTATAATATTAATAAGATACGAAACATGTTGCCATACTTATATCGAGTGATAATTGAAAGGTGAAGATTTAATAGCCTTGGAGATTTTTTGTCGGGCAAACAGAATACACCTGTCCTCAAGAATGCCCGAACTCGGGATGTTTTTCTTGTATTCAGAGCATGTGGACAATGTGGCGACAGGGTTGGCACACGTAAATTTTTGTTGCTTTTTTTATAAGCTGAGAGACTTTTGTTTGAATTATGTTCATGTGACAGTAATTCTTTAAAGTTTAAAAATATGGTATATATAAGAAGAAGACTACTGTATATTTTATAGTTTACTGTCCAAAAAGTTAAAAAATTAATAATATACGTTTAAAGCGTTTTAATTTGAATAAAAGGTTCAAACAATACATCAATTAAGTCAGAAAAAACAAGACACTCAATATTGGTGTGGTACTTTTTTACTATTTTAATATTATATACTACTATTTTATTTTAAAATACTTTTTTAATATTGTATTGGTTGTTGGTGTACATTACATCTTACAAAAAGGTGGTAAATAATTGTTTGTAATACCATGACGATTCAAAAGTATTACTATATATAAAGCCTAGTTGACATATATGTGAATTTGAATTTAAATCCTAAAAAAAAGGTGGGGGCAGCCCTACCGAATCGGCAGATTTGCACCTGTTGCGAACCGGTTTGAGACCAGTCTCGAACTCCGTTATTGTTCCGAGATACATATTTAAATGAACGCTGAAAGTTACTTATACAATAGCAACACTTAGCTTTCCAATTATTACAGCTGCGACGCATATACTAGTGCTTGGAGAAATTTAAGTATCTATATAATGTTGTCTATGATTCATTGTCTAAATAAAATTTCCACCTGTCTCTTGTCACTTACAATAAAAATTATTTTAAACTGTGTTTACATTTTATGTTACTTAAAAACATCTCTTGTAATTAAAGCCATCCTTGGTTTAAACCATCCTTAATTTTATTATATGTATTTTCATTTCTCTGGTCTTTTAACTATGTCTAGTATAATTAATATTATCTTTCCCTTAGCTCCGGCTTTCAATCTAATCTAAAAGCAGTTTTAATTTGAATAATTTATTTTGCTTTCATCTTTGCGTAGATTGATGTAAATAAACAAACATACATAAACACGCCTGTGAAGCCGTGTCGTATCGCGTCCGCGGCGTCAGCGGGCTATACGTTATGTTGATGTTAACACTTTATCAAAAAGCTTCTAAGTAAACCACGGAAGGGATATTTTTATACCAGTTTGGATTTATAGCATTTATACGAGTATGCAAAACTTGCTTCTGTGTCAGTCAAACAGTTCTATGAATGTTTCAAATGACCAAGCCTTTTGCGATGATGATTGATGATAAAGATCGGTTACGCTGTTGTGAGGCGCTTCAAGGCCGAGGTGGTCGCTTTGGTACCATCTATACTTATTGTATTAGCACAAGTCTTTTCGGAAGTCCACCATCACATAAAGTAAAATCATTTTATTGGTACCCAGATACTGCTAACATGAACACGGCAATTTTAAACAATTTTTAAAACAATATTTATATTTCGCGACTAACTGATTTCTATCTCATTAAATGTCAAAACAAAGTCAAATGGGTTTAGACGGAATCTTTTAAATTTGTTTGTCTGGTTGTAGTGAATATTCGATATACTTTTGACAACCGCTCGGTGCAGTGGTTCGTTCGTTCGATATTATTATTATAAATGTTTTTCCTTTAAACTATCTATAAAATTTTCGCATCCGAAATCTAGATCACATCTAACTTTCACGTTTTCTCGCGAAAAACTGCGTATTGTCAATAAAAGATCCTTTGACATGCAAATATACAATGTAGGTCGGTCATTGTTTGCGACTAACGACTCGGTCACGCCACGAATGCCGATAACAATATACTGTTTCGTCATCACTTGCTTAGGAGATCTTTTAGTTATTGTATCTGAAGAACCTAGCACTAGCTAGCTATGATTGTATATGTCTAAAGTTAGTCGGTATAATAATTCCTTAGGTTAAAGAGACAATATGGAAGCGACTGTAATATTACATTAATTAAAAGATAAAGGTTTTATTGTATTATTATTATTGGTTTGGAAACTTGCGAAATTTGTGTTTTTCTGTTCATTTGAGAGTGTCCTTAAGTATGTTCGTTGCTCTTTTACCCAAAAACTACTGAATGAAGTTAGTTGATGTTTGTCATATAGGTAGATAAGACTAGTTTAACACATAATACACTTTTTATCCCGCTAATGAAACGACTTTAACTACTATTTGTACGCTAAATCAATTGGGGCTTACGTGAGTATAACAATTGTTAAGGAAAGAACGGTTATTAAAAAATATGTAAGTTGGAAAATAAAATGCGTTTTTGGCGCTACACGAACGAATTTATGCGACTTATCCGATTACAACAAAGGAAACGCGATTGCATTTCCTATGACACTCCGTGGAAATAAATTACCAGAATATATCATTCTCTGTATGTACGTGAAAAGTCTGTGTTATTATACTATTTTTCGTTTCGTTTTTTTTTCTTTAAATATGACTTTTATTTAAATTTGTTTGTGCTTGTTGTTTCGCACGGCTTAACTGCTTTAGTAAGGATATAATTAAAGGTAGGTATGATACCTTAAATAATAGTAAATAGCTATACCTATTATAAAGTTTCTTTTTAATTATTATGATTTATGAATGCGTAATATGCGCCTTAAAAATTGTACAATTATTATTTAAGAAAACTGTTGTATCTGTAAATCACATGTTTTATTGTTTTAATTGTGATTGGATTTTTAAATAAAAAAAATTGCTAAGCAGAGGTGGTCGCTAGACTTGGTAAAGCATAATTCTTAGTCATTTTCAGAAACTGCATACATTTTTAACTACAAATATTAATTATTTGAAACTGTAAGTGTGTATAGAATGCCTTATACATATAGAAATAACTTTAAAAGCAATGCCCCGATTTGAGGGGGTTTGTAGATGTCAAAATGGCGGGTCATAAAACATTTACGGGCCATTGGAGGCTTTATCGCGGGGTACACGCTTAGCGTGTTTCAGTACTTACCAGTGAAGAAAGTTTTCGTGGAAATTCGAGGTTTTAATTCGTAAAATTGTGGATATTAAACGTAGGTTTAATAATAGTATTTTAATTGTATAACCCAAAAATATGTTTAAAAACTTGAGAGGGTAAAAAAGCTGTGTAAAGTTAACAAAGTAAACTCAATATAAATTAACGAAGCTCCAATTACTACAGTTCTAAGGCAACTCATACTCGTTAAAATAGACAAAATGATAAGCAAAAACCTCCTTTAAAATAAATCTATTTTTCCGATTCTATTTTTATATATTCAACTTTATCCGAAAAGTCTAGATCTAGTCTAGAGACTCGTCGCAACGTTAACATTTCTAAACTTAGACTATTTAGTTTAAAAACAAACACTAGAACCCCGCGAATGCAGTAGTCTTGTTTACATTACTAAAACTATGACGTCATTTCACTGTAGTATTTCTGTCACTATAGATTTATCTAAGTTTTTGATCTTAGTATTTAGTCAATATATAATATATGTATATGAATGAAATAAAGTTATGGTTTAAATCCAGGTAATATCAAGAACAAAGAAAAAACCTGTCTCACTAAATATACTTTTTCAATCGGTATCTTCATTACTGAGGGTCTTGTCTAGTTTGAAAAGATAGACCAAAAACACAGTTTACATATGAACATGAGAAAATACATGTAGCTCATTATCTAAACAAATGTTATTATATTATAATTAAAATAAATATTATATTATATATTTTTCAAATACATCCATTAATTCCAAATTTAAACTTTTATTCATATACTCAATATATAGCTTCTCAACTGTTTTAATAACAATCTCGTTGTGAAATAAAAACAAACAATCTTATCCTACCTTATACTGGTATAGACTATTCAAATGGGTACCTGAGAAGGTAATGCAGTAATCTTGTACCGAGACTGGACTATGACGGCTTTAAACGCATCTAAGTTCGGCCCAGGTGGGGTTTAGGGACGATTCCACTCTACGTATTTTGAGCTCATTTTAATTAAATGCGGTTTGCAGTGAGCTAGAGAAATTGAGCCGTATTGCAGTGAATTACTTAAGATATGATACGTGTGCTTTAAAGAACGTTTCTTGATTTTAACGATTTACGGAAATTCGATTCCTGAATGCATAGAATGACCTTTCGTACGTCTATGCTTGAATTTTTTTTCAAAGGACTTATTACAAATTTTATCATTTACAAGGTTCAAATTAGTTACAATTTTAATAAATTATTATTATGGTTCATATATCCCATATCCATTTGTGGTACATTTAATAGGATTTTTATTCGCTTTTTAAATTTATTTATAATGGTTACAAAAACAATAATTAAATATATTTTCAAGGTGTATTCATATTGTAAGTCCAACTTTCCTTTTGACAAAATTTCACATCGATACGAGTCTGTTCTTTTTCAAAGAAATATTTTTAATTTACAAAAGTTTAACATTAAATTTATTTTACAATAATTCAAGCTCATCTTAACATCCTTTGCGCTTTTTGCTGCACTTCCCGTTTTCACGTTAACAATCTATAAATATTCATACATTACGTAATAATTTATGTGCGAAGTGTTGAAATAAAAACATGTTAATTACAACGAGTTTTAACATTGCTCGGTTACTGTGTAAAATATGAAAGCGTAAATATAAAAAATGGTACTTATTTTTTCACTCTTTCTTTTTTTGATAAGTTCTTAACTTCACCGATTTCGATTATTCTTTTTTGTATGTATAAAATAAACAATAAATCTGAAACAACAACAAACCCTTAACAATGATGCATGTCTTAACTCAAAATAGCCGAACGTCTCTCTCGAGTAGCGCATGCATTTTGCAGACAACACTGCTATTTCGGGACGTACAGACGGTAATTCAAATACCTTGTACGATGCATTAATAGAAACTTAGTTAGGGACTCGTTACTTGCGTCTTGAGAGCAAGCAATATATATTGTACTTATTTAAGTAAGCATTTGTTTCCTATTTGTATAAAATGCCTTACAAAAATTGCTATAGATCCCGTACAAGTACATAGGCGATACATTTGTTTAGTTAAGTAACTTGTTTATATACTAACTGACCTGATGACTAGGAATAGGGGCATATCCTACCTGTAACTTTATATTTTATACCCGATGTTTTTTCTGTTTGAGAATCACAATGATACTTCTAGTAAGACTAAAAAAAATATTTATGTAAATCATACTTGGTGATTAATTTATATGAAACAGTTCTTTTTTTCCTAAATCAATACCGGGATAAAAGTATTTGCTATGTTTTAATCCACTTGCATATCACACTAGAACTAAATCCATTTAGTAGTTTTGGAGTGACAGAGTAACAAACAACCAAACACCTCACACATGAAGGACCTCACTAGTAAGTTATTCTTAACTTACTTACGTTTCTAAAACTCACAATTGAACCTAACTTAAACCTAATAACTGTTGCTTAATAAGTATTGTTCGAAGTTAAATTTAGGGTCGTAATAACATATCCGGGTGAAAGTGTCTGGCCTTGTTAAAGAACCATTCTATTATATTATTGTAAATAAACGTAGTAAGCTAATAAGATCATTATAATACGCGTACAGTACTTCTCGGTACTCGGTACCTTTCACATTATTATCAACACTGACTTATAGGTCGCGTCACGGATGTTTAGCGCTGGACGAGAATAGCTGCGCATGGGTAGAATCGCGCTCGTAATTGATGTATTGGTGCGAGAACACGACTACACGACTGGGGAACCAATCAACGCTCGCGCACCCGACGGTCACGCGCCTTGACGTCCCCTCGATACCTTATTTTTGACTTTTGCGCAGGTTTCGTTCAGCGCTAAAGATTTGTGACGCGACCTATACTTGACTATAATCATCATCATTAGATAGTATTTAAAACAAAGTCGCTTTCTTCTATCTGTATCTATGTATGCTTAAATCTTCAAAACTACGCTACCGGTTATTATCAAGCGGATTTTATCAGATATACGCCCAAATACTCATACGTAAATTAAATTTTAGCACGCCTTAAGACTCGTAATTTTGACAGAATTGTATGGCGAACTGTCAAATCGGACCGGTTTAAGTTGCACTTAAATTTAAGTTGCGTTTCAGTATTCCGGCAAGAGTGATTCAAGATTTATGTGTAAAATACATGCATAAATGCGGATTAATTTAATATATAATTTTCCCTACACTACAAACTGTCAGTACCTACGCCTAGATGCTTTTTAGTAGGACATTCTCATAGTAAACTCTAAGGCCTTAGGGCAAAGGAGCATGGGTTATGTCGGACTTGTACCGACCAAAATCCCACTGTGTTACGTCTCACCGCATTGTGTAGGAATCGCTTAAACCTTGTCTTCTACTAACCATCCCCAAGCATTTTAAAGTTTATCCTACAATATTAATCCCTACTAATATTATAAATGCGATAATCTGTTGTCTATCTGTCTGTTACGCTTTTACGCCAAAACTACCGAACCGATTATAATGAAATTTGGACCTGACCCTGACCCTGAGAAAAGACAGACTAATTCAAAGTTTATATGAAAGTCCACGCGGACGGAGTCGCGGGCAACAGCTACTATTAAATAAATCGCTAAATGTCTTGCTCAGTGTTGGTAAGTTACCAGCTAATGCAACTTCGATAATTCTTTTTTAGGTTTTAGGTTTTATTTTTTAGGTTTAATTTTTTCCAATGGTATTAATTAAAACTTATTTTCAATGTACAAACACTAACCCCTAACTCCGGTCACCTTCCGGTC
Organism: Eurema mandarina; assembly: GCA_018238005.1. Lineage (NCBI taxonomy): Eukaryota > Metazoa > Arthropoda > Insecta > Lepidoptera > Pieridae > Eurema > Eurema mandarina. Next base: position 34,796 of record DWAJ01000285.1, read on the forward strand.
GCCATTACTAAAACAAAACATCAATATTGAACAAAGCTTATTCAAGTATGTCACAAACAATGGACGATCAAACGAAAGGTGATATTGTTTAGTCTACATTATAACTAAACTCCATCCTTCTAATACACACCATTTTGTGAGTACGTATATGATACCTAAACAAATAAATTAAATTTAAGTGTAAACGGAGGCCTTTAACACTTAAAGTGACTTCTTCCAGGCAACCTGTAAATAAAAGATAAAAAAGGAGGGGTAGGTGAAAATTGTAGACATAACTTATTATTAATACACAATAAAGCTTATATACCATAAAACTCGGTAAAAATAAGTAAGTAATAATAAGTAAATAAGTAGCAATACTCGTCTCTTTATCCTTATAGTGACAAAAGTGATATTTTATTAATTTATTCTTTATGTAATGGACCTATGTATAAAAATGAATTGCTGTTCGTTAGTATCGCTAAAACTCGAAAACAGCTAAACGGATTTATCTTATCTTGGTCTTGTAATGTTCGTGGATGTCTAGGGAAGGTTTAAAGGTGGAAAAAATTAAAACAATCGCCGGGAAATCCATAAAAACAGCCCTTTTCTAATTCCCATACAAATGTTATTTAAAGCAGTACGAACCCTGCAGGGTTAGCTAGTGTAATATAAAAACAAAGATGACATCAGTCGACACATGTAAATAATCGTTTTATAAAATTATCATAAAAAGCAGTTTCCATATTAATAACAAATATGAACCTTCCATGTTTGTCGACAAATATAAACCATTACTTACAATTTTTATTACATTAAGATAAGTCACTTAACGCTAAACTCCGCCTACGTCCTTAAAAACCTTCACAAATGTGTTGCAGGCCTTTTTATAAGGTAGCGTCGGATGGTTGGAAGAATATATAAGTTCTGCAAGTGTGGGCGGTGATGATCACTTCCCATCAGGTGGGTTGTCTCCTAGTTCGCCTAATGCCGTTTGAATCGCGCGTATAATATGTACAAATATTACATAGTATATACAACTTAACATTGATTATGCCCGAATTACTCCTACCTTTTCCAATTTCTTCCTTATGTGTGGTGATGAAACTAGAAGTTTTTGAAGTCTAGTCAGTTTACTAGAATTAAATTGTAAAGACTCGTTTTAACATTCATACACAAAGATTTTCGCTTATCTAATACTAGTATGCACTTTTAAAGACGACAAAGTGTACAATGTTATTTTAAGTGCGTAATAAAATCTATTCCGACGGTCTCCCGGGACAGTTAAGAGGACCGTTTTATTTTGTTTTTGAACGTTCGGTTTTAATGTTTAATTTTATGTCCAAAACGCTATAAAGATAAATATTAGAATACATTTGAATTTTCTTATCGGCGTTGTCATATTTACGTTTTGTTTTAATGCTGATTGTACTACTGCTGCTACTAAGGTTTGAGATTTTGCAAACCGTTTTCCTAAGGTATCTGCTTTAATTTCGCATACCGTTAAAATATGTTCTTCGTAAATATTTACTATATGTACGTATCTCTCTGTATGTAGTATGTAGGTACATATAGAAAATACGAATAGCTCTTAGTTATGTTAGTTGCTTTTACAGTACAAATCGTTCGAAAAACTGCCTAGTCATCCTACAAAAGGTCTTTATCTAGTACCATTAAGCAATCATAATAGTACATTCATGAATAAGTCTATCTGCTATTTTAGATACGCTATTCATTAATAACCGAATAACTTTGCCCAAAATCGGGCATTTCGCAAAACTATCATAAGTTTTCAATCAAAGTTATCCTTCTGAAGCCAATTATATTGTAAAATAAATTTCATTGCTGCAAACTGGTTGCCAACTTTCCCTTCAGAGACCCTTTTGAAGGGATACGAATAGAAATAAACATAATTTTATATCTTAACTGCGTTTAGCCGCGGGCTTTGTCTGCGAAAGTTTTTGAAGGTACCTTTAAAACATTCTGTCTTGTAAGCTTTATTTGAATTAATCCATTCTTATAAATATTGTAAACGCGAAATTTTATAGGTAAAGTACTGATTTGGCTGAAATTTACGAAGTAAGGAGAATCTAAAATAACATAATACCTTATTCACTAAAAGATTAATTTCTCCGTAGGTTTTATAATATTATAAAAAATAGTGCATATTTCGCGGTTATTATAGTATACTATATTTATAAATATTTATTATTAGAATATTAATGTAAATTGCGGATAAAATTCATAACAGGCTTAAACTGACTAATGATACGATGTGATTCGTTTTAAACCCATTGTTATAATAAAAATAGTGTTCTATAATTATGAGCAATTAAACAATACAAAGAGGAAGTACAATACATCCCGTAACGTCAATAGTCCATAGAAATGCTAATTAAAATCGACACACATCAATACTGGGAGGAAAGCTAACAAAAATAATAAGTTTCAGCTTCCGTCTGTACGTGTTAATTCTAACTGGAGCGTTGCGCGCGCGCAGTAATTGGTGCGGCGGCTTTGATCTCGCCGCGCACGGATTAGCGCGCTCGATTCGAATTTCGAACGTTTTTTGAATTTGTTCTTTTTTCGAATTGCGCAAGTTATGGGAATAACGGACGTGTGTAGATTGCATCTTGTTGCTTGTGGTTCTTACTTTGAGCGTTACTTATGTAAGTTGGTAAGTAACTAAGTTGTGACATATTAAAGGTATAGTTGTGATATATATAACTATCGTTGTTACTGTGATCTTATTGGCGTTATAAACATACTATTTATTTAAAAAATGAAGTAAAATACTATAGGGCGTAGTGATAAGAAGATGCAGTAGCTTAAAACATAAATAATTTTGTCTTTTATTTGAAAGAATATTTGGCCCAATAAAAATCTTGATAATCGTAGTTTCGTTTATCGTTGATAAAACATAACCAACCACCTTATGAGGTTTTAGCAGATCTAACAGCTAACTGCCGTAGGTTCAAAGGTCCCTTGCAGACTAAACGAATTAGATGTATAGAATTTATTTATTACTAGCTGTTGCCCGCGACTCCGTCCGCGTGGACTTTCATATAAACTTTAACTTCCCCTTTCTCCCCCTTATAACCGTTTTTTTAGTTAAAAAGTAGCCTATGTTTTATCTCAGGCTCTAGACCA